>VUQG01023980.1:52033-84040 GCA_015106755.1 Etia nguti | reverse complement strand
GACAAAATTCAAGGTAAAAAAAAAAAAAAAAAAGGTAAAGGTGGTGCAGGATGTTAGAAAGTTGTTGTAACTTTCTGTGTGTATGAGTGAGAGAGGGACAGACAGACAGACAGACAGACAGACAGACAGACAGACAGGAAAGAGCCCAGTTCACTGGTCCTTCCTGCTCTGCCCGTTGCCAGTGATGACCAGGCTTGGCTGACCTTTGACATTGTCCAAACAGGAAGCAGCTGTGATAAAGACAGGCGTAGCGGGCCGCATCAACGACTGGCTGAATAAAACCCCAGAGAGCAGCAAGACATCAGGAGGAAGGCCAGCGGTAGGTCAACACTGTACGAGCACAGTACATTTAGCACTCACCTCAGAGAAAAATCCAGAACCAGAGCACATGAAGGTTAGTGCCCTGTTTTTGGGTTAGTGTCATCTTTTACATCTCATAAAGTTGTCATGGAAAACACAAGCAGTCATTCTTCTGCCAAAGTTTGTTTTGTTTTTCTTTTTTGTGTTTTGTTTTTCTTGGCTCTTATTTTGAAGTGGTTGGCACAGAGTGGTGTCACTGGCCTCTGTCAGAGCTTTCTTCCTGTTAAAAAGGAGTTTTTCCTTCCTACTGTCACCAAGTGCTTACTCATAGGCGGTCGTTTGATAGTTGGGGTTTTCTCTCTGTTATTATAGACTCTTTACCTTACACTATAAAGCAACTTGAGGCGACCATTGTTATGATTTTACGTTATATAAATAAAATTGAACTGAACTGTACACCAGCCACGATTTAACAAGTTGAGTCAGAATCCAATGACAGCTGGTGGGTTTTTCTTTAACTGTCAACCAAGGCCAAATCCCACTGTGGCCTCTACACCCTCCCACTTTACTGGGAGTGTGAAGTGCTGTTGAAGGTTCTCTGAGGCCATCCTTGTGAAATAAAACAGGTGTATGGGCAGTTATCCGACATCGCTGCTGCTCCCACGTTAGACCAGTTGGCTTGGAACGGCTCTTAATGTGGCGGACCCTCCACAACAGTGAGAGTGACTAGTAATAATGTGCAGCATTTCCTCTCCTGCTTCAGCCCCGCTGTCTTTTTTATGTCTGTGCGATATTTACTGCTGCTTATGTTCTGTGTAGGATTGGATGTTTTATGATCACTTTCAGCTGATGCAGTGAAGCAGGTCAGTTGGACGCAGGCTGTATCCTCTCTCTGACTCCACCTGGTGGCCTCAAATAAAAATGAAGCATGACGTGTGTGAGCTTGCTGCTCTTGCAGCTGTAATTTCCAGATATAGTGCGTGTGGACAGTGTAGACGTGGCATAGTTTTCAAGTCTTTGACGCTAAACCTGTCGCAGTGTTTGCTTGCAGACAAAGATTGAGCTTTTGTCCTGTCGTTTCTCAAGTGTATAGAAACATTTAAAGCTATGACTTTATCCAAATATTCATGCTGGAGCATTATGCTGTGTGCTAATACTGTTAAAATAGGTCAGGGGAAGCTTTCATTGCACATAAATTTATGTCGAACGTGACAGCATTAAGACGTCCTTCTTGAGTTTTACTTGGATTGTCTCAGACTATCGCTCACCGTGTGAGCGCTTTTTCCTCCACACAAAACCCTCTCCGCTTGATCGCATTTGTCATTCTCTGCGCTCGTTCCGTCCTGCCTACATCTCAGGTACACCGCCACTGCTGCCACATGATGAACATTTTCAATCAGAGCTCCAAATGCAGACCACGCACTGATAATGCGCTTGCTTCCTGACTCTCCCCCTGACAGGACCTGAAGCCTGTTGACGTCACCAACAAGAGGAGTCTATGGGAAAACAAAGGCACCTCTCCATCCAAGGTAGATGTCATTAATATCAGCCCATTTACTCTCTTAACATGAAGTGAGATTTGTATAGGGAAAGATCCAGATGAGTGCTCCATGTACTGGAGGAAGTCCAGAATTGAGTTTTGACTCTGCCAAAACAGTTTGCGGTCTTGGATGGCTCTCCATTTTTTATTTTTTTATTTTTTTTGCTCCAGTTTCCTGTCGTTGTCAATCAAAGAGAACGTTTTGTTAAAGAGATGAAGTAAAGTAGAAATAATAGAATAATCTCATGATGTTTCGACCCTGTGTGGCATTACTGAGAGTAACAATCACTTTTATGTGTTTTTTGTTTTTAAAGAACTCTGATAGCTAGTTGACCTCAGCGTTAAATCTGGAATAAGCCTGGAGAGGTAAAAGACAAACTATTCTACGTGTTTTTTGTGTCTTTTTTTTTTTTTCCAAAGCGCTTATCACTGAATGAGCCAACACTGCTTTGCACTGACTTTTTTGTGTGTGTTTTGTTTTGTTTTTTTGGCTGTGGTTGGACATTTTCGAGTTTCAGTCCAAAGTTAGAGAATTGTGATCTGACGTGTACGTCACTTTTTGTATCTCATTGATTCGCAGTGTTTTTAGAGGCTTTTATTTTGTAAATTACGAGCAGTCGCTTTGAGCTGCTTTCTGAAAAAAGATAAAATAAAAAAACTAGAAAGAAATAGAAATCTTTTCAAGTGCTGTAAAATAACACACACAAAGTGAACTTAATCAGCAAAGCCTTTAATAAAGTCAGTTTAAAGAAAGGTTACACTGTTAACTCCATTAACATCCATAGGTTGTTAAAGCAGACCCAACAAAATCCAGTAGATTACATCAAATTTACATCGTGAGTTTACAAAAAAAAAAACCAAAGTGTGCCCGTTGTCCAACTGCAGGCTTTAAACTTTTCACAAATGGCTGCATCACATCACCGCTGCTCATTCTGACGGCCACAAATCACCGCTATCGGGCCAGCTCAGCTTCACTTTACTTTTTATTGCCCTAATGGAGGAACTGTTTACAGCATTCTTTACAGGAGAGACACCCTCGTTGGGGTGTGCGGCGGCAGCTCGACCACTGTGAATCACTGTTATCGCCTCCGATTTTCAAACACGTTTGACTAAAAGCTGATGGGAATGATCTGTTTTATCTAATGTCTGTGTGTAAATTTAAACTCTGCTTAGCAGAAGTGGGGAAAAAAAGGCTGGATATCCAACATAACTACTCATTTTTCTATAAACTCGCCTTTCCTTCTTATCCTGGCAGCCTTGTGTTGCCACAGGCAGTAGCTACGGTGCAGGCGGGAGGCTGTGGTCTGCAAGTGAGTAGTGGGGCTGGAGGACACCAGGCGGTGGTCTGCGCTGATGTAAAAAAAGGGCCCTGTACAGGAAAAGTGGTGGTTAGGGAGTTGTCATTAGGTAGTGTGCTATGCTGTGACGTCAGGGAAGACAGAAGAAGCGGGTGGGATAGGCTCAAGAATCCGTGGGCGAGGTGCAAGTGGAAGTGTTTCTGCATCTTCGCTGGCTTATTAACTTCTTGTCTTCATGTTTTCCAGGTGGCAGGCAGAGGGGAGACCAAATCAGTTGCTAATGGTGAGTTTTTCCATGCACAGGCATGCATATGGCCACTCTGAAGATTTCAACTTCACTGGCTCATTCTGAGCTGGGCCACTTTGTGTGCTTTCTTCATTTGTGTAATTGAAAAGACTGGGGGATTTCCTCAATCCACAGGGGCACACACTTAATCCTTTAGTTGAGGTGGAAATGTGGAAATGAAGTTAGACAGTCGACTAAAAGACAAGGACATCGATTATCTCATTTTGTACAGCCAGGAGCTTCTTGTAACAAGCGAGGAGCAAGAGAAATTCACGTGTTCGTGATCCTTCGCTTGGCTCCCCCGGCAGCAAACTTTTCCACTTGTGTTTGTTTGGACACATGTCTAAGCACTTAAGCATTTTAATTTTTGTCGAGATTGGAGGCATGACCTCACCTGCGCTTTGACTTACACAACACCGTGTGTTCCAAAGCGCATAACTGGTCCTCCCACAGGCTGCCGTGCAGTATTTCGGTTTGCGGTTTGGCCTTTTGTTTGGCTCCGACGCTGCTTTAGGATGCCACTTACACATACATTGTTTGCTATTTTAAAATCAGATCCGAGCACAGCCTCCTCCTCCTCAGGCAGAAGAGAGCTTTTGGCCTTGAGAGATTCCACACATGTCAGCGTAATGTGGTGTTTGTTCGGAGCACACACACACACACGTAACCAATTTCACCTTTATGAATGCTCTCAACAGCCTTCTTGACACCACTCAGACCTTTCAGCTTTTCCACTCATGCACACGTCCACGTCTGTTCCTTAGACCTGGGCAGCGTTACAAGCAGCATTCCTGCCAAGCCGGTTTGTCACATTAATAACTGGTATGTTCGAGATTAGCACACCATAGCAGTCTGACTCAGAGGATGAGAAAGGATTTGTTTCTTCTTCTTTTTTTTTTTATTTCTTACTAGGAGTTGGCTGTCATCTGACATCTGACACCAGAGTGGACAGCATGGAAGTTTACAGCCCACCCACCCTCCACATGCTTGGAGAGTTTCCAAAATCATGTAGACACTTGAAAATAGGTAGAATTCAATGCTTACTGAGTGTATTAGTTTAGAAATCAGGGTGCACAACTTATCTGCTGTCCTTCAACAATGCAGAAATATTCACAAAGAATTGCTTTTATTCTACTTTTTATTAAATCAAAAGCAACCAAGGGTCTTGAATGTCATTAGGACCCCTGATAATATTATTATGTGGCTTGTTTTAGGTGTTGGATTGAACTATGAAACAGGCAACAAAAATAAGTATTTACTAAGTGCTTTAAAACAACAACGCTTCTAGCCAAACAGTAGTGTCAGTAAACCTGTTACCATGATTGCTGGGCTGAGAGGAAAAAACATCTGCAGTAATTTGGTGGTTAACTGTTTTTGACCTGATGATGGTGTTAAATGAAAAGTTGAGGGATTTGCAAAAAAAACTTGAAGTACCTCTGTGTCATGACTTGACATGACTTCCTTCCACTGGGAGCATTTCTGATATTGGTGATCAGTAGATGGATTAATTGAAAGGCCATCTTTCAGATCCTGTGTGAGGGCTTTGCTTGGATTGTTTCCTGTTTCTTAAGGGCACGACTTACTCTTTAAAACTGGTTCTTTGCTAAGTTGTCTGTTATTCCATTTAGCTTTTGGCATTTAGCCTTTATTTTTCCTTAAATGATTCATAGGTCAGCGTTAGGTAGCTTAACAAACAAAAAAATACATTCCTCTGGTACAATTTTTTTTTTTTTTAATTTAAAAGACCTTCAGGAAACTTGAAGAACTACTGCTCAAAACCAACAATATTTCACCAAAGTCTTGCTCCTTGGAACCAAAATATAAAGACAGGAGTGGTGACTCAAGACTTTTCCACAGTATGGAAAATAAGCAAAACTCTTTTGACTCCTTGTTTTGAAGTCAAAACAAGTCTAATAAATTCAGACTTCTGTGGAGCCAAATTTAAACACCTCACTGCTTGGTTTAACAAAGACCTGTGTGGGTATATGGACTTGGAGTCGGGCAACTGATGTACTCGTTTTTGTGTCTTTCGATAGGTATGGGACACTAATGTCTTGAAGGAGCCACTAAAGCTGGGGACCACGACAATCCAAGACTCTTCTTTGACTTTTCCTTAAGAACCAAATACCACACCCCCAGGAGAGACCCCTAAGAGCACGCAGGGACAGGACCGACACTGTCCGAGCACTGTACCGAAACAGCATCAGCATATTGTTACAGGCTTACCACGTATAGTGCCTTTGCACAATAATTTTTGCTTTCTAAAAAAAAAAGTATGATAACAACAAAATGCTGTGAAATTTGGACATTTTAAATTACTAATTACTTTATAAAATCCTGCCAGGAAGACGACAAAACCCTAATAGAATTAAGATTTATCTCCTGTACTCCGTGCTGAGTGGATGAGTTTAAAAGTTTCCACATTCCAAAGAGATGGGTGATATCACTTCTCTCCCTCAGAATATTTTCCATCTCTCTCTTTTTTTATTTATATTTAAAGCAAAAGCTTCACACAATGCTATATTATTCAACGTTCACCTGTTCAGGATAGAAATATAAGCACTTCTAGAGTTTAGCTGATTTCACGTTTTATGTCTTACCAATAGTGCAGCAATGGTCTGAGTAATATATGCTAGCACATGTGATGTTTTGACTATGACCTATCATACTGTATCATATATAACATCTGTATACTCATAACAAAAGGTATTTTTTGCTTTTTTTTTTAATTCATTCACCAACAGGCAGTTAATTTTGAAGGTGATAGGAGTGTTGGATATTCAGAAGGCCATTTTGACATTTATTATCCTTTCATGTAATTTCTTTTTTAATTTATGTTTTAATGTTTTGGGTTTTTTTTTGGTTTTTTTTACGAGTTCTTTCTAGCTTTCGAACACTTTAAAACATCTTCATACATTCCTCTTAAAAGCAGTTGCACGTGGTGCCTTTGCTGCCTTAAAGTTTTATAATGTAGGACGTGTTTTGTTTTTTTAAATCTGCCTTTAACTTCTTTTTTGCCTCTATGCACACTCTTATGCTCAGCAATACTTTACATATTGAGGGCATACAAAGTAAAATCAGGGTGCCTAAACATATAGCAAGGTCATAGTAGCAAGGATATTTACCACTATGTAAAACTTCTGGCCTTATGATTGCAATGACAGCATTTAGGACAGCCGAGGTACAGTACTTTAAAGCCTCCTAGCAGCTCAGCATGATTTTGAGACTTGTGATTTTTCACGTTTTCACGCAGCACAAGCTTATAAGAATATGAATTTCTGTTTGTCAGGGCATTAAATTGATCGATGTTACTGCTCAACAATCTGACAATCACATTCCATGGCTCCTGAAAAGAGCAGGGGAGCTGGACCAAAATATTTTTAAGCATGATAAAATGTGACTTTTTTGTATTTTTTTTAATGTAATGGTTTCATAATGTTGTGTTTTGTTTTGTTTTTCTACAGCCTTGTGTCCATTTTTAAAATTTCCATGTTTAACCAGACACTTGTTTCTTGTGTAGCGCTAAGCCTATGCAGAATACACTATCTTAGTCTCTCTCCAAATGTCATACAAGCAGGCAGTTTCCAAGTGGAGGAATGTGTTGAACATTGTAACCTTGACTCAACAACAGCAATAAATACATTGAGGTATTCCACATTGTTGAGTTTCCTTTCACAGCTTCACTTAATACACTCACCAGATGCTTCTGTACAGTAGTGCCAGGCTGGACTGCCTTTTGCCTTCAGAACTGCCTTTGTTTTTTTGTGCTCTGAATCTCTCGTTCCACCACATCCTGATGGTGCTCCACTGGGTTGAGATCTGAAGACAGTGGAGGCCATTTGAGTACAGTGAACTCATTGTTATGTTCAAGAAACCAGTTTGAGACGATGTGAGCTTTGTGACATGGTCCAATGTCCTGCTGGAAGCAGCCATCAGAGGATTGGTACTAAATTGGTCATAAAGGCACAGACATGGTCAGCAACAATATCTGGTGTTATAACAGTATATATTATAATATACTTTCTTCCTCCCCACTCTTGCCAAGTACTTGCTCACAGGTGGTCATCTGATTGTTGGGGTTTTTATCTCTATTATTTTAGGGTCTTTACAATATAAACAGCCTCAACTGTTGTGAATTGGCACTACATAAATAAAATGTAACTGAATTGAATTGGTACAAAACAACCCAAGAAAATACCCTCACGGCATGACACCACCACCACTGGGTGGATCCATGCTTTGCTAGTACTTGCTACCAAAGGATTGATCTAGTACCTTGATAGTAATAAGTTGGACCCTGTTTTGCTTTCAGAATGAAAGGGGATTAATAAAAGGCAGGACTGATCCATGCTTTAGTGTTATTTATGCCGAATTCCTAACAGCTGGGGGAAGTCTGGTCATTCTTCTCTCATCTCCTGTTTCTGCAAGGCATTTTCTACAGCAGAACTGCCGCTCACTGGATAAGGCCTCAGGCCACCAAAGTGGAAACACACCTCCACCTGGCTATGCCTAGAAATTCTGTCCTTAAAATTAATATATAATAGGCAATCTTGAAAAAGTTGAACAAAATGAGTTTGACTGTGGTCAAAATCTCAAAAACATGTTTCTAACACGCTGCTTCGTCGTTCTTTTCTGCATTGTATAACTATCAGCTGAATATTGGAAGATATTAGGTCAGGTTATCAAAATAAAAGGTCATTTCAGTCATTTTCTTCAGAAATATTGAATAATAATGAATTATCATGCTCTTAAATGAATGATTTGATTGAAATCTTTTGGCTGAGATGTTATGATATTGAATACCTGAAGGTACAAGTTTGAAGGCAATTGTACTTCCACTCCAGCAGAGCACAGCTTTGTGGTGTCATTTCTCTAAAGGAACAAAAACCATGACGTTCTGACAGCCCTCTTTAAAATTACTCTGAAGTGAAAGAAAAAGTATTTCCAATTTCTCCCTTCATGTGTAGCGGATTACGGTGAGCACTCAAAGGCAGCATGTCTGTCCAGGTATAACTCATCTGTCTGCCTCCAACAATAGAACTGACCATCCTGACCAGTCATAGAAAAGATATGTGGTCACATGACAAACAGGGCTGTATTAAGTGTGCACTGTGGGTTGGGAGGCGGATGATTGAACTTGTCTTTGTCTAGCAGCAGAAGAATAAGACCGGTACTTGGCTAATCCCATTTTTTCTTCAAGGAATATATAGGAGGTAAGAGTTGAGCATGACCACCATCTCAGGGTGCATGACGGCAAAAAGGCCAGTAATTGTAATTAAAGCGCTCCTGAGTTAGATACGTAAACCCCATCAGCATGATCAAACGACTACCTGTTACTCATACGCAGTGAGATGTAATGGATCAAACTGGCTTGGGCATTTTTATGATGACTTTTTTTTTTTCTGTATTCTGATCCAAACTGCGCATATGGCGCTGTGGAAGGTGCTAAGCTCGCCCCTGAGACTGTGGAGTTGGTTGCATGCTTTGGGCTTTGACTTAATGCTGCCTAATGCTGAAACCAGCACCCGCAACATTCTTGCCGCTGTCAGACTCTCTGTTGTTCCACAGTTTCAGCCAGACGGGGACTGACCGCATTCATTAAAGCAAATACACATTTAATACCCAGCCATGACAGCTCTCATACATTGTGAATTCTTTCTGGGTTTCCAGTTAGTGTTATTCTTCAACCAGATGGTCTTCTTTAATTTCAGCTTTCTCTACCTTTCTTGGTCTCGCTCACTTTCTCTTCCTTCACATTGGCCCTTTGACGTCAGCTGCCGAGTTTAGTGCTACAAGTAACCAAACTGGGGCCTCCACAGGCGCTGCGATGTGTGAATTTGAGCACATATGTAGCAGAATTTAAACAGAAGCATGCATTTGGGGCAGTAACCATATACAGAAGGTGTAAATATGGCGCGCAGAGATTGAATGTGCAGCTGGTCAGGACGGCAGCCCGGCAGTGGGAGCGAGGGCGGAACTGGGGATGTGGAGCTAATTTTATTTCATCATCCATTCAACGTGTGCATGAGAACAAATATCTGTTACCAAATATGACTTTAAAAAGCAAGAGAGTCTCCCCAGAGGTATTGTGAAAATGTTTCCCCAAACAATCAGCTGACCAAACTGCAATGGCAAAAATAGCCCGAGTCACAGCTCATTGATTTACTGTGAGTATGCGCGAGGTGAGCCAAGCCCATTGTCTGGAGGAGCTGTTCAACACCTGTTCAAAAGCTTGCTCTGTTATTCTTAAAAATAGACCCTCGCCCTCGGTCCTTCTATTCTGACCCACTGACATTGGCGTTTACGGTTCGGTGATTTATAAGCATGTGGAAAAAAACACGGCCCCAGGAGGTGCTCTGCGCAACCATATTTCCGACATGTAACTGTTACATATAAAGAACCATATTGAATCCCTTCCTCTGAGCGTGACCTTGACTCCAGACATTTTGATGGTGTTGTTACAGAAGCTGGACCGACCATGTGTTCCTCTGGCTGTGAATATTACTCTATATATGATTTCATTTTCTTAATGTTAGGTACCTTTCTCTGATTTCAAAGGGATACGCTAATGATTACTTTCATGAAGGACCTCCACGAGAAACAGATAAAGACATCAGAAATACATTTGTTTGTGCTCTTTAATAAAATAAAGGTTGTGGTTTTACAGAGGGGGGTACATGTACAAAACTATATCCTATTCCTGAGAAAGAAACGATGAAAAATTAAAAGAGAAGGGCTTGAGATGTCTTGACCTATGATCTGATTATATATAAAGTTGTGAAAAAGCCAAACCAAACATAGCATATCAGCACAAGCATTTTATACCAACTGTCAAGCACGGTGGTGGAGGGGTAATGATTTGGGACAGTTTTGTAGATTTAAGACATGGGCTCTTTGCAGTCACCGAGTTAAATATGAACTCCTCTGTATACCAAAATATTCTAGAGTCAAATCTGAGGTCATCTGACCAACAGCTGAAGCTTGGCCAAAATTAAGTCATATGACAGGACAATTATTCCGAGCGCAGCAGCAAATCTACAACAGAATGGCTGAAAAAGAAAAGGTTCAAGGTGCTGCAATTGCCCAGAGTCTAGACTTCAACCCAACTGACATCCTGTGGCAGGGCTTTAAGAGAGCTGTGCATAAACAAATGCCTGCAAAGCTCAATGAACTGAAGTAATATTGCAAAGGAAAGTTTGTAAAAAAAATAAAAATAAAAAAAAATCCTCAATGACTGATAAAGTCATACAGAAAATCATTACTACAAGTTAGTGCTGCTAAAGCTGTACTTATTCTCACAGAACGGCAATGAGTCTTTATTACATGACTCTATACACTGCATCATAGATTAGTTACAATGCAATGGGATGGAATTTAGATTTGAAACCATATATAGCCTCCAGGTATAAAATGTAAAACCAATGCAGGAGTGCCTTAGACTTGCATTCTTTCTAATGGCCATTGGGCTGGGGGGGGGGGGATTTTGTGGTTCCAAATACAAGTCAGATTGTAAAGAAGCTCATGAGAAATTAGCCCATTTGATTTATGACCTTAGTAACTGTTTTCTTAGTGAATTTATGGGCTTCATCACCAGAATCGGATCCACCCCTCTACCTTACCCAGCTTTTGGTTGTTTGGTTGAACACTGGCTTTTGTTTCTATTGTGAATACATTTTGTTTTAACATTACAGTGAATGACAGATGTGCCAAGATGGCTACATCTGAAATCTCAAGCGTAAGCCTTTAAAACAGTAGTCTACTCATGCATTGGGTAAACACACACTTCTTTTAAACCTCGCGTTACAATTTTGTAACACAATCTTTCTGTTACAAGTCTAGCTTAAACCTCATGACATCCTCATGGCTGTATCAAGGTTACCCTCTCAGACTTTAGAAATCGAAATTCGGACTGCAGCCACTCAGCCTGAGTAGTACGAATCATGACAAGAAAATTGATTTCCAAGTAAACAAAAAGAGGGTAATGTCCCTTTAATAAACCAAGCTTGTACTGAAATCAAATAGAACTGCTTTTAAAAGAAATATATTAAGTTAAGCATTGCCATCAGGCTAAATAACACCTGTTATGATGGACATTCCTTGCACTACTTCAAAGCCTTTTGAGTACCTGGGAAACTGTTTACGAGTGTACGTATCAAAGCCAATGCAATATGTGTGGCTGCAGATACATCAGCGCATCCCCGAAGAACTCAGGCAAGCCTGATATTTTCAGTGCTGTTCCGACTCTAGTCGGCTGACTGCAGCCTTGATCAGCGCCAAAAGGAAATGGCTGAGGATTAGGCCTGGAGCTGTTTAAAGCCCTGGGCCTCTGCCTGCAGTGCCCATGGAGGAATCATTTCGGATTCTACAACTGCTCCAATCTCACAGCATGTAGCCAAGTTTTTTATTTATTTTTAGATTTTTTTGTAGATTTTTGGTTTAGTTGTTTGCACAAATGATAAAAGTACCAAAAGGAGAAGAAAAGAAGAAAGATGCAAACCATCTGTTTGAGGGGAAAAAAATCTCGAGGGCTTGCGAAAACATTACAGACAATGAGATAAAGAGGAGGAATGTCAGAAAAACAAACAATCATAGCAATCACAGCATGAAAATTTGTGAAATATATGAATAAATGTGAAAGCCCTAATGACCCGGATGGATACGTGTGGGTATGATTTTGTGTCGTTTCAAAAGCTGCTTCTTTTCTTATGTAAAAATGTATTAAATTAAATTTGTGTGGCGACTCAGTTGAGCACTTTTTGATGCTTTGCTCTCCGATGCAGTTAACTGTGATCCAAGATGTGTGATCAAGAACTAGAAGTAGAAGTTATCGAGGAGATTCTGTGAGTACCTTCACTGCATCCTCGAAACAAAGCTATAAATACACAAAATCAGCTGATTTTGAAGTTTACTTCTTTGCTTCCTGTATTTTCAGGGAGGAAGGTAAGTAAAGGCTTTGTGAGAATTTGCTCTTTATATATCAAAATGTCATTCCTCGCTTCCATACGCTGACCTGATTATGTCTGCTCAGAGGCAGAGACGCAGCAAGAGGAAGGTAAAGGCTTCTTGTGTGGCTTCACGTGTGCTTCATCTTGTTTCCGGTGTGTCTGTTGCCATTACAGTGTCTGCTGTCAGGGATAAAAAGCCATAGCAAGCTGGCTGTGTGTGTTTTCCTTTTGAATGTTAACAACCTCTCTGTCAACACTGATGTGTCAGCTCATGTTTAGCCGTCAGTTTATATTGGAAATGTCTCCGTGACATTTTCAGGACTGTACAGTTCATGTCAGTATGTATACAGTGTACTGTGTGGGTTTTAGTCTTCTAACAGGTTTACTAACCAGGCTGCCGATTTGACTCTTTCTAATCAGTTTGACTTTAAGAGGAAAAGTTTACTTAAATATGCTACTTTCACTCCACCATGCCTGTAGCTACATGGGCCTTTGTTAAAATTCACCAGGCTTACTCTTTTTAAATGATGGTATGTTGCGCAATAGCTTCACATTTAATTATATTAATTTCTCAGTGGCTACAGCAGCATTTTTAAATCACCTATCCTTAAAACAGCTATTTTCCATATGAGATGAAATCCCCAAATATTTATTGTATTTGTACAGTAATTTTACCCCTACCTCCATGCTTAAGAGTCTCTAGTCACGTGACTTATTTCCAGGCAATAATGTTAATGTGAGTGAAGGTTTTCTTCCAGTAAGCCTCTCTAAATCATGGTTATGTTATTGAAAGGGTGTGTTTTATGCCAAACCACAGTCTGTTTCTAAACATTACCAAGTACTTTGTCTCCTAAATCCAGCTCAGCTGTGAAAGAAAATTAAAAAGAAGAAAAAAGGAAACTTCTCTCTACTTTTGATATGCTCTTCTTCAAGTTTCTCACAAAGCTATCTCCATGGCCTCAAAAAGGGAAAATATCCAGTGAGCAGCAGTTCGCTGGGAGAAAAATCCCTTTCTGATGTCAGAGGAGAATGGCCAGATCACAGTAACTCAAATAATCACTTGTTACAACCAAGGTATGCAGAAGAGCATCTCTAAATTGCACAGCAGCAGGCTATAACTCATAAGGGCTTACAAAACTGGACAACAGAAGATTGTAAAAACTTGATTAGTCTGATGAGTCTCTGTGTCTGCTGTGACATTCGGTAGGGTTGGAATTTGGCAATAACAACATGACGATCCATCCTCCATCTGAGGAAAGTCCCCATCACCTTGCTGAATCTATGCCACAAAGACTTAAGACAGTTGGGAAAGCAAAAAGGGTCCAACCCAGTAGTAGTGGAACTAATAAAGTGTGGAGTGTAGTATAGTACAATTTCCCAGCTGGTAAATTTGGTTGCATTGGCTAGCGTGATGAGTTTGGGAGCATCTGTTAGCTCAGGTTAGCACAAATATGCACATGTCAGACAGGCTAGTCTTAAAAAGGTACATATTAAGCCAAACCACAATATTTTCTCAAACTTAACCAATTAAACTTTGTTTCTTTACCCTAACAAAACCTCTCCCATTAACCACAATTACAGGAAACAGAGAAAAGCTAGCCTGGCTCTATCGAAAGGTACATGTGACAGCACATGTCCAACAGAAATTCCTGCTACCCTAATTATCAAACTTCTCATTTTAGAGAACTTTTACACTGATGCATTCAGAGGCTACTTTTGTAAAGGAGAGGAGGGCTCCTTCCAGCGCTGATAAGCGTGTGGTAACAGTCATATATAAAACATGTGCTCAGACTTTGCTTTGATATCTGGCCTGTTGCAAACCGCTCTCGGGCTCAGTTTTTAGCTTTGCTCAAAATGAATGTCAAACACCAGCACTGCTTCTCAGTGCATCCCCAAGAGACAACATCACAGTGCTCAGAGTGTGACCAAAACCCAGCCGCAAGCTGTCTGCAAGAGTCTCATTGATCCACTAATCCATATTTTGTTCACTCAGTCATGGAGATGCTGAAAGAAAAAGGTTTGTATGACTTTTTTTTGTCTGTAAACAAAGCATGTTTCTTTACTTACACTCTTGTGGGATATTATTGTGGCTGTTTCTGTTGTATCATGCCCTTTTTTGTGTGTTGTTGTCGTATTCACCCAACAGTAACAGAAGTTTACTTCAGTAAGTTTACTTCACTGTTCTTGCTTTGCAGAAGAAGCTGTACCTGAAGTCGAAGGTAATTCTCCTTTGTAAATGTTTTTCTCCTCCATTGTGAAGGAATATGTTTTTCTTCAATCGTAACAATATTTATTGAGAAAAATTATGATTAATTTCATAAACTTGCACCACTGTAAACATCAGATGAGATCGGTGAAATCTAAAAAATGATTTGTAACATCGTCTCTCCTGTTTCCACGCGAAATTGAAACGATACTTCACTCACTTCATCATTACCTCCTTAACTAAATCATTTTTAGCGTTCCTATGTTCAGTACTCACTAATTATATGTTTGGCTGCCCAGGAGTCGCCTGCTGAGTTTGGCAGATTTATACCAGGATCTTTGAAAAAAACTAAAAAATTAGAGACACCTACTCAGACAAAAGCGACTGCGTGCAGTGCAAGAAGAGCTCTGGGTGTTGAGATTCAATTTTCTTTTCAGATCACACATGTTTCACATTCATTTAGTCGTGTTTATCCCACAGCAAACATGTCTTGATTGTTTTAAGAAGGAAAATGCATTGCATCGATTAAAGAGTGACAGCATCTAATCATATTTTCATTACTCTCGCCCCTCAGAACCCCCTGTTTCAGCAGCTGAAGGTAATGACCTCTTTTTCCCTTTTAGCTTTATAGGAAATTACGGCCTTCTTGCGAGGGTTTCATCACCAACTGTTCTTGTTATTTTCCCTAAATTTAGCATTCTATTACTTAATAAACATAAAAAATGTGTTCAGTGCCTTGTCTATCTACGAGCAGTCTTAATTGATAAGTTGTTTTCCATTTCCTGCAATCCTCATCTACTGTCTCCTCGCCTTGCCCTCGCCAAGAGCCTGCAGAAGATGGTAATGTATACGGATGCATATACAAGACTATATCAGTTGTTTCTGTGCACATCTTTGTCAGGTAATAAAATCCAATTGTTTTGATTTTCTCCCATACCGAGGCATTCATTTGCAGCGTAAATATCTCACTATCATCCAATTTTATTTTGGCCCTCATGGTTGATACACATTTATCAAAGAGATGCCTCCACTGTTTCAAAGTAAACTAAGGCTCATGGCTTGCAACCCCAAGAGTACTTAGACCAACCCCAGTTTGACACGTTATACAGAAACGATTTAGACTCCATTTCTGCCCCTGACATGCAAGAAAGATTTTCATATCAATAGACACAGGGTAAATATCAGAGCTGAGTGAAATGGAGTTTGGAAATAATAAAAGGAAATCCATTTGCATTCCACCTGCTGATGCACTAACATTTTCCTTTGTCCTTTTGCAGCCGAGGCTCCAGCTGTGGATGAAGGTACTCTTACATGCTGATAAGGCCTTATGAAAAATAGCTTGATCATTGCTGTAGTTTACCAAAATGTCTGGTGTCTTCAACCCGCCTTTGATAACCAAACAAAAGGAAATAAAAAATCCACAGATGCTCTCCATCACTGCTAAAATAATGGAAAAATCCAATCAAATAAAGCTTTTAGGACACTGGATACGCACACATACACACATAATAAATTATTATTTTCTCTATTGCAGATATGACAGATGAATCCAAACCTAAACCAAAGTAGGGTTGGGTTTTGTTTTTTTGTTTGTTGTTATTTGAATTTTAATCAGTTTATCCAACTTGCAATAAGGTTGTTCAAAGTTCTTCTCATTGTAACACAGAGATGTTATATTTCAGGCTGTTTGCACCACCGCTGACTGTGCCAAAGATACCTGAGGGAGAAAAAGTCGACTTTGATGTGAGTGACTGAAGCCAATTTAAAGAAACAGTGTGGCATTTTTCAACATGGCTTGCCTTGGAGTTAGACGGGGAGAGCTGCACTATTTCTTAATATGAATTTAAAATAGTTCTTTTTTGGCAACATAGAAAAAAAATCCAAGTATTAATTTCTAATTAAAAATTGAGTGGGTGGACTCACACTTAAAAAGACATAATCAAAGGCTTATCTGACTTTTGCATGTATCTAGAAGTGGGTGTCAAGCACAGCTCTTGATACAGATTTTGGTTGTAAGTACAGGTCCTCTTCAGTTAAAACGATACAAGATGCTGGAATCCTTCCTCTGAGATTCTGGTCCATATCGACATGACAGCGTCACACAGGTGCTGCAGAGTTCTCGGCTACTTGCCGATCATATGAATCTCCTGTTCTGCCACATCCCAGAGGTGCTCTAATGGATTGAGATCTGGTGGCTGTGAAGACTATTTGAGTAGAGTGAACTCATTGTCATGTTCAAGAAACTAGTTGAGGATGACTTGAGCTTTGTGACATAGTGCAGCTATCAGAAGATGGGTACAGTGTGTTTATGGAGGGTTGGACATGGTCAGCAACAACACTCGGGTAGGCTGTGGTGTTTAAATGATGCTCAGTTGGTATTAAGATGCCTAAAGTGTGCCAAGAAACTATCTCCCACAATATGGGAGCCTGGACCGCTGATACACAACAAGGTGGATCCATATTGGCATGTTGCCTATGCAACAGTTTCTGACCCGACCATCTGAGCATCACAGCAGAAATCAAGACTCATCAGACCAGGCGACCTTTTTCCAATCTTCTATTGTTCAACTTTGGTGAGCTTCGGTGAATGATAGCCTGGTTCCTGTTCTTAACTGACACCCGGTGTGGTCTTTTGCTACTGTATTGCTGTCATTTCCTTCAAGGTTAAATTTGTTATGTGTTCACAGATGCTTTTTGCATACCTTTATTGTAACAAGGGATCATTTGAGCTATTGATGCCTTCCTGTCAGCTTGAAGCATTCTGTCTCTTCTCCTCTGACCTCTGGCATTTTCACCCAAAGAACCGCTGCTCACTGGATGTTTCTATTTTTCCGAGCATTTTCTCTAAACCTTAGAGATGTTTGTGTGGGAAAATCTCAGCAGATTTCTGAAATACTATAAGAACCATGCCACATTCAAAGTCACTTTAAACACCTTACTTGACACTAACTTTGAACTTCTCGATTATGTCTACATGCCCAAAACCACTGAGTTGCTGCCATGTGTTAAGTTATTGGGTGATTAGAAATTTGTATTAACATGCAGTAAAAAAGGGATCAGTTAGTGTATATAATCAAAGTTTCATGTGTGCTGCATGTATTAGGACTGTACTAGTGGGTGTCTGCCTGTTTTTCTTGCCAAAATGTAGACCTTAGTTAGCGTGAAGCCAGTACTTGATACAGGTTTTGGGAATAGATTATATGCATACGAGTCGTGTTCAGTAGAGAACTAAAAACATCTATACGTGACTGCAGGATATCCACAGGAAGCGTCAGGAGAAGGATCTGACTGAGCTGCACTCTCTGATCGAGGCCCACTTCATTCAGAGAAAGAAGGACGAGGAGGAGCTCATCGCTCTCGTTAACAGGATTGTAAGTATTCCAGGAAAGCGTGCCAGATCGCTACAGTGATGCACCACCCAGCAAACAATTACACTCTGTTTATGTGTGTGTGCGGTTGTGTTTGCATGTGGGCATGGATGATTAGGAGAAGCGTCGTGCTGAGAGAGCTGAACAACAGAGGATCAGAGCCGAGCATGAGAAGGAGAGGCAGAATCGTCTTGCTGTGAGTTTCTAGATGCAGTTGCCTCTGCCTTTTTTCAGAATGCGACAATGTTTGCAATAAACGAAGAGTGTCCTGCCCCCAGGAGCTGACACACTGTGGTTTTACTCACGTTCTTGAACAGAATTAGAGTACAGTCTGCAAACGCCTAATTAACAACAACAAAAAAGAGAGAACATACCGTCCTTGATCTGTTTGTCCTCTGTTTTCATGAAATGTAACGCACTGGCTTTTTAATGGCTAGTGAAAATTTACCTTTGAATCAGATTCCATAAACTGGGATAAACATGAAGTCTTTGCACTCGGATATTTGTTTTCTTCACAGAGTCAGAGATTATTAGGCACAGTCAATAAAAGCATCTTTTATTCCATTTCACAATTTCATTTTTCTACTTTAAACCTGCCCTCAACATTTTTTATAATAACAATGGGTCAAATGATGACATTTGACCCATTGATTCAGACCACTAACTTTATAAAGCCTCATTTTCAGCCACGGGAGAAAGGCGTTGTTAGCAAGTGTAGAGCCAAATATTTCTCTTAAGAGGAGCCAGAATCGTACAGAAGAAGTATTAGACTAGTGTTAGGCTTGCTATGGTCACAAACACATCTCCAAGTGAATGCTTGAAATTTAAGTGGGCAAATTAATTTTAAAAAGTGTTTTAAGTTATCTTAAAACATGAGAATATGTCAGTGATGGATTAAAAGCTTGTTTCTGCTGCCCCCAAGTGACAGTAAAAATTGTATTTATGTATTTTGCACATACAAGTTAATCTTATGTGCAAAATAATCTTGTTTGCACAATAGCCTTGCTCACATACAAACAATATTCTGAACGTTCTGAGAATGAACAAGAGTGGAAGCTACATTATTTTTATGACATCAGAGGATGTCAGGACATTTGGAGGATGCTATCTTCAGTGCTGTTTTAGTGGCTGGAAAGACAAGTGGACAGATGGTTTCATTTTCTCCGTGTTCTATAATCCGTGTCACAGGAAGAAAAGGAGAGGAAGGAACAGGAAGAGGCCCGCAAGAAGCAGGACGAGGACGCCAAGAAGAAGAAGGCTCTCACAAACATGACTCAGCAGTACTCTGGCTTCCAGCAGAGGGTGAGTAATCACACACGCGCACACATTTGCATTCAAAGCAATAGGAAATATGTTCAGCTTCACAGTTTGCCTGTTTATTATGTAAATGCGATCCCTTCCTTATTTTACACGTTTGTTAAATCTCACATCCAGCAAGACGGAAAGCGGGGAGCGAAGAAGCAGACGGAGAGAGAGAAGAAAAGAAAGATCCTGGCGGAGAGGAAGAAACCTCTCAACATCGAGCATCTCAATGAGGACAAACTGAAGTAAGGACACTACTGTTCACAGTTCTGCTCAAACACCTAAATCCACATTTCAAGTCTGCTGCAGGTGATTTGGTGGTGCATAAACTCCCATCTACCTTTTGGCCTTTAAGTTTTCACTTTTTTGTACTCCTCCTGGTTTTGATTAAAAGGGAGAAGGCCAATGAGCTCTATCAGTGGCTGGGGATGCTGGAGGCTGAGAAGTTTGACTTCACCAAGATACTGATGAGACAGAAATATGATGTAAGTATTTCGCCTCGGGATATTACGTGCTGTGCAATGACATAGCGAACACCGGTTTTTGATCTACAAACTTTTATTTGCACCTGTTAAAATATCAGCTAACAGTAATCAAACTTAATGCAAGGTCATTCCATTTAAATGATCAGCGTGCCCCAGATCTGCATCACTGAGCAGCAGAATTTGTGAGTAACTGTTAAAGACAAGTCTGAGCCTCCTGGTTTTTCGGTCTGTGTGTCAAAGGGTCACAAACTGAGTCTCAAAGGGCTGAACCAGAGCTGACTGACCGCTGAGTGAGTAAGTTATAAACAGGAGGTGAAAACAGTGGTGTGTGCTGGTGAAGCTAGCATGTGGCCATTTAATCCAGGACCTTAGGAGAAAATATCAAGAGTCGAGGCAGTACTTGAGGTCTGACTTAGAAGAAGGCAAAGACATGAGACAAGGGAAACAGATTCTTTTTTTTTAAAATTATTTCCTTTGTTTCTAAGATTTGGATTCTCTTAGCGGAACAACAATCTGATTTAACAAGATTCACATGAACTCTTTAACCTAAAAAAACAACATCGGATCATCTCTCCTGTACCCTTAATGGCAAGATTTGACACCTCAATATATATTTATAAGTAAAATAGGTTCCGGGTTTTTCCAATAATAGCCCTAATAAGCTGTACAGGGAGAAAGTCATTTTGTTCCAGGAGGCCTGAATTATGACAGAAAGCACTCAGTTCAGAAAAGAGGAACGAGGGTTACCCCTAGTAGGCGTCCAAAGGGGAAAAGAGTTCATGGACCCCTGATATGGCGATTTCCGTGTTTTTATTCGTGGACTCTACTTTCACTTTGTATGATTTACAGTTCAAAATAATTCTTATTTACATGATACTGGGTCTTTTTACACACCCTCACATTTAACTCACTGTCAAATAAAAGCTGTTTTATGTTCTGTCTTTCTTTAAGGCCACCTTCTGACTAATTTGCTGGTCATTCAAACAAAGTGGAAAAAATAGGCTAGTCAACTAAGACAGAAAATCCAAAGAAATCATTTTAAACCCCACATATTAAATGGACAAAGTTCAAAATTGGCCAAACACATATTTTGTGTGCATTTTAGGAGCTACATGAAACCATTAATTATCCCCTTATTGATCTCATTCAATGTAATTCTATTTTATTTATATTCATAACAGCAGTTGTCTGTAGGTGCTTTGCATTGTACGGTAAAACCTTACAATATCAGAAAGAAAACCCAAACAATCAGATGACCCCCTGTGAGCAACTACTTGGTAACAGTGGGAATGAAAAACTATTTTAACAGGAAGAAAACTCCAGCACGTAGTGTTTCAAATGTTGCTAAATTGTGTAGCACTTTGCACCATGTATGATGTTGCAAATACACACAGCGTCAGATTAGTTTGTACAGTTGAGCTAATGTTAGCAGTGCTAGCAGCAGTAGCCTTGGTTACTTTCATGCTAGTGTACAGTGAGAGGGGGAGGTGAAGCTATCTGTCAGGGCTCCCAGTGGTGTCCTAACATTTCTGAAGCTTTACTTGCCATCGTACAGGAATACGTTTAGTACTAGGTGCTGGTTAGCAAGGGCAGCAATGTTTAAACATGAAGTCAACTACTGGGCTGTGTGACTGAGATGGACGTATTAGGCGTATCAGCTTTCAGTGACATCAGAGAGAGCCAAGTTTAGAAAACAATGCCTGAAACATAGCGTTTAAAGTAGTTTGAACCCTTACAAGGTTTACTTGTGCATACATAGACCTCATTATTTGAAACTTTGGAAATGAATGTCCAACAGTATATAAGTGACAGAAAATAACAAAAATATAATAGGTTCACTTTAAATTAATAAGACAGAATGTGTTCATTCTCAGGTTCGTTTTTGCATTATGTTGGGCCTTTTAAATAGCATTCATTAGCATATTTTATCAATGTGTGTTTAAAGCAGATGGCAACCGTGGTTTTTCCAAATCTTTTACTTGGAACTGTCAGCTGAATATCTGCCATGTATGCTGCATTCGACGTTTTAGTACATAGGGGAGAGGTAAGTAGCTTCATATTCAGTGTGGAGCAATAAAGTCTTTCTAAAATCCTCGTTTACTTCCGTGTGTCTGGAAGCACTAATTTAAACATTCACCCAGTTACACATGAGCAGTGATCCGAATGTTAAGTTTCAATCTGTTTTAAATATAGACATGTGTCCACAGAACAGGTTGCCATGCGGACATAAAATTACGTAGGACAGTGGTTCCCAAACTTATTTTGCTAGGCCCCCCTTTGCTTTACGAGAAAACCTTCCCCCCGCTCCCATCCTCCAACCACACACACACCCATATTTTGTTTTCAAACTGCACTGGAGTTTATTCCACACCTCAAACATTTTGTGAACAATTAAACAAATAAAAATATACTGCAATAAATTACAGGTTGCAATAAAATAAACCAATACACAAAACAACTTTATGGTGTAACTGTTTAACATATAGTTTTGTTTTGTTTTGTTTTTTACTGTGTAAGAATATTCAACATCGCTATCAATACATTTTTCAAAAAATTCCTCTCTGTGCAAAATGGGTTTAATATAATATAAATATAAACAACTGTGGGACACTGTTTGTCCGTGATTTGGACAGGAGGAACAAATTGTGGTAGGATCAGCCTGATATTATTTGTATCCCACTGTAACTTTACTGTATAAACAGCTTACATCGCCAAAATTTCATTAATAAGAAGTGTTTGTGAACTAAAAATCAAGAATGTGGGATACTGTTTGTCCGTGATTTGGAGAGCCCAGCGTGTGCTCCCGACGCAGGGGAAGCAAATTCTGTCGGGGAGACCTACCTTGGCACCGCCGTTGTGCAGGTGAAACCAAAGGCAAGATATGCGTCATCAAATTTTCTAGTCTTTGGCTTGGAAGCATATTTGGCGATGCTTCATCCTCTGCTCTTTGTGTGGGAGCCCCGTCAAAAACCTGTCCATTATGCTAGCAGTGTCCAAGTGTTCTTTTTTTTTTTTTTTTTCCTTCATACCGCACCCCCCCTGCAATAGCTCTGCGCCCCCCACTTTGGGAACCACTGATGTAGGAGAATATACTGTTAGCTTGCCTTGTTGAGTTAATCCATAGGACCAGAAGATCCTCTTTTGCTGGCTCAGCTGGTGTCTGTTGTTTTTCCTGGACTCAGCAAGTCCTCCATGTTGCTTCCCCTACAGATCACTCTGCTCCAGGCTCGTGTTCAGAACAACCAGAGGTGAGTAACATCTATGAACCACCCTTCACGTGTGGCTCATATTTGCACTGAGAACATCATTAGATTTTCTTTAAAAATTTCATTGTGTATCAAGGTGATTTTTTTTCTTCAATTAAACACTCCTGGAGAAACCTAATCCAGGGATGGGTAATTCATTTAATTCTTCCAATATTTTATTTTATTTTTTTTTACAAAGAAATAACATTAACACTGAGCACATCTGTGTTCAGTTTATTGGTGAAGCCCACAACACAAGTCAGTTGCTCAAAATTGGATTTCTATTATTCAAAAAGAATTTGGTCTTTTATACATTTTTTCTCGGGCCTTGTGACTTATCTCTTACACTCAAAGCCTCCAAAATTCACATAATGCTGTATAATATTAATCGGGAACATATGATGTCTTAGCTGAGCTACAAATGATCACGGTCACGTGAAAATGTAGCCAAACTTCTTTTTGTTTGAAACAGACATGAAAAATATCACCTCATTAATAGAAATTCTTTTAGTTCTTGTGTATTTCAACCTTTTTTGGTCTTCTTTGCTGTTTCTATTTATTTTTATCATCTTGTACTGGTTTATATTTGTTATTCTCTTAAATGCTGTTACAACACTTCCCCCATTCATCCTTTACATCCCCTTTACATTTCTCAGTTTTTGATTTTTAGTATGTCAAAAATTAGGACGGACAGTGTGACTTGTGTGTCGAGGCAGCCTGTATTTTTATGACTGTATCAGATCTTATGGGCAATGGTGCAAAACAGACAGCGGCTGCACATCAAAGGTGAGGACACAGCTGTGTCCAGCGTAAAATTGTGTCCTCTGTCTCTGTCTAATAGAATGATGCTTTGGCATTTGCCCTTTCCTTTCATCTATCACAGCTCTCTTTCTTGCTGTCCCTCTTATTTTCATATAGCACCTGGGGCACCACTTAGTATAAACACTAAGGAAACCCAAAACCAATCTATATGGAGACAAGGATATGTACTGTTATTCAAGTACCAGACACTGAAGTACCAACATGGCACGAGATATTTTAAATGCCATTTCCACTCTTTTTATTTGGTTAAAATGAAACCGCAGCTTGTTTTAACATGTATTTAATATTCAGTGGCGATGGCATCTATTGTTAAATAAAACAGAAAAAACTGGGTTTTCTATTTTTTATCTCACAAGTTTAATTGTTAACCTTTCAACACCTCTTTTAGTCACCACTCATTTCAATACACTATTTTTTCAGTTCATCCGTATTCTGCATACAGGATAGAAAATGATATTGTAATTTATATGACATATGTTTATTTTCAACTATTTACCAAATTGTTGAAGTTGTGGTCATACCTTAAGACAAATATTTTAACCCTACTTTAAATTTAGCCAAGTTTCTGTACTTTAATGTTTATGCTTGTGTACAATCATGTGAAAAAAGCTTTTACAGTCCTGTGAAAAACTGCGCACACCCCATAATTCATTTGCTTGTAGAAACACTTTTAGTAGCAGCAACTTGAAGTACTCCTTTTCTGTTTGGCTTTATCAGTCTCTCACATCGCTCTGGAGAAACTTTGGCCCACCCACAGTGTTGCTTCAGTTCATTGAGGTTTGCGGGCATTCATTTATGCATAGCTCTCTCAAGGTCCTGCCACAGCATTTCACTCAGGTTGAGGTCTGGACTTGGCGTGGGCCATTGCGACAATATGATTCTTTTATTTTTCAGCCATTCTGTGGTAGATTTGCTGCTGTGTTTGGGATCACTGTCCTGTTCTGTTACTCAGTTTGGGCCAAGCTTTAGCTTGCCTCGCACAGTGGCCTCACATTTAACAGCTGGTATGAGGCGTTTGTGCTAATTTGCTATTTTTTCGTTTTCGGTGCTGTGCGTTATGGGCAAACCTCTCCACTGTTTGTCCAAAAGACATTGTTCTAGAAGTTTTGTTATTTGTTCAGATGCACCTTTGCAAATATAAGCTGTACTGTCTTGTTCTTTTTTTAAAAAGAAGCAGCTTTCTCCTGAAAACCATTCTAAAGAAGTCATACTATTTGCCTTCTAAAAACTGTAAACGCAGTAAAAGTAGTAAGGGTGTAAAGCCCTGTGAAACAGGGGCGGATTAACTGTGGTGGCATGGGGTGGCTTGTGCATAAGGTCCCCACCCCACCCCGTTAAAAATAAATAGTAATAGTGTTGTGTAGCTTTTTGGATTTTATACTTATTGAGCTACATGGTTATTTATTATAAAGGCTATACAGTACATAAAATTAAAATTCACATTTCTTTATGTAACTGAAATATTTAATTATTTGGGCTGAAGACAATAAGAAAGTTACAATGTTTATATGAAACGTGTAACGTGTGTAAATGTGTTGCATTTGATGTAATTTAACCGTGTTTCCCAGCCACTGTGCCGAGGCACATAGGTGTGCCGTGGAAGATTATCTGGTTCCACCTGATTAGTACTCTAAGCAACCGGCGACCGGAGTACTTTTACCCTAATTTAAAAGGCAGAACAATTACATTCTCTTCCACTAGAGGCCAGTACAACTACCTGTTCTAATTAAATGAGTTGCCAACTGCCAGTAAAACAGAAGAAGACAAAGAAGAATTTACATGATAGTCATGCTGTGAGGCGACGCAGCGCGTAATAGCAACAGATAAATATTTGAAAAGAAAAAAGTAGTCAATTTGACCTGGGCCCTGGAGAAAATTCCCACCCAGACGAAGGCCCTAGGATGAGTAGTGGTGAGAAGAAAGCAAAAAAGGTATACCGGGGACAAACCAAACCAATTCCGCTATGCCTGGTGCGCGGGCAAAATTATCAATATGCTTTTTGTGACAGTTTTGTTCAGTGGTGTGCTGTGTGATTTTTCTAATGTGAAATATGTGCCGTGGCTAAAAAGAGTTGGGAAACACAGTTTTAATCAAATATAGTACATATTACAGAACGTAACGCCTGAATGTGTAAAGGAATGGCTTTGATTTTGCCACCCCATTTGATTTCCATGCCACCCTCATTCGTAACCAAATTTCTCTAGATCCGCCCCCTTTAGTTTGCGTTGTTAGCTAACAATTCCAGTTTATCCATACATTAATGTTGCTATAAGTACTTTAAATGTATTTTATATCATTAGCTAAAAAGTGAAAATGATCATAGTTTCAGCTATTAGCTATCTTTTTAGCTAGCTAATTGAAAATAATGTTTCCATGTATGCCAGCAAACTACAGAATTACCCCCTGGGTACTTTTACCCTTAGTTAGTAATCAAAGAGATAAATAAAGACTCCTTGCCTTTTCTGTACATCTGACAGACAAGGTTTTGATGTGCTGACACCTCCCAAAGGCTTATTTTGATCCATTGAAAACCCTGGATTATACGGAAGCCCGTTTCCACCACTAAAAAAAAAAGTGGCGGAAACGGGCTTCCATAGAATCAAGCCAGAACATTGAAAATGTAAAAGACATTATGAAATAATCATAACTGCAAGCAGGTGAAGGAAGATAAGCATTAAATAGTTAAACGCTGTTTATTTTCTCCAAATCTGGCTTATCGTTATCAAGTCTTTTTTATCTTGTGTCTTTTCACACTTTTATCAAATACTGCTTATTTTTTTAAAATTTAAGATCAGTAAAGTGTCCTTTTTTCAAAAGTCTGTCACTGTAAGTGAATTTCAAAAGGATGTTCATAGAACCAGTTCATATTTATTCATGATTACAACTTCAGTAGCTTATTTGTTTTCATTTTAATGCTTTACATAGCAGGAGAAATGTGGTACGGAGGTTCAGATATGTGTAAACTATGCAGTTTAACTTAAAAATATTCATCTATGCACACATGCTGAACAGTTGAGTATTTTTGTCTGACTTCACAGCGCCAAAGGGAGAGGAAAGGCCAAGGGCAGAGTGAGATAGATGGAAACGTCGACATATATTCTCAGAGGAGCCATCTCACCATGAGTGCCCGTGTTGGAATTTGTTCTCAATCTGCACTTCAGTAATCGCAGTTTTGTGCCTTTTAGCCCTTAGCCTTTACAAACAATAAACAGACTTGTGCTTTTATGCCCGTTTGTGTGTTTTCATTTGAAATTATCTCAGAAATTAATCACTTTTTTCTTTTCACTAATCCACGCTTTTTGCACATATGAATTCAAACCAATTAACTGGCAGTAAAATACCGCTTTTTATTTATTATTTTCTTTTGGGAACCACACACAGAACCACAGTGCACCAGGATTTGTTTTTTTTTTGTTTTGTTTTGGGGGGTTTTATACATGTAGGCAGCGATATGTAAACTTAATTAAAGGACTTCCTCCGCTCTGGAAATTATCCACACATTTAAATAACACAGTAATAAATAAAGACTCTGATGGCAATACAGTGTCAGGTTAATGGACTTGCTCTACAGTACAGTGCAGTGATAATAGTGCAAAGATTAAGATGATGGAGGTTTGATGGTTTCTGACACGTGACAGCTACTCCTAAATGAAAATGCTGCGAATGAGGAGCTGAATATTTTAAATACATGACTTTTTTTTTTTGAATATATAACCTGGAGCCAAAATATTGAATTCTTTGCTGAGCTGCCAAAAATGGCATCAAAAACTTTGATTTCAGCATCACACAAAAGTCAATTTCCATACTGGCTAACCACACTCTGGCAAAAACGAAAAGTGCACTGCCTTTGGCTGCACTCTCAGTTCCTCCTGGAGTCGTGGGTGGCGACATTTTACCATTAGCAAACAGAGACGGTGCATTTTCATGTGCTCCAGACAACACTACACTTTTTTAGTGAATAACACGAGTTTCGCTCCTTTCAAATGGCTCTGTACACCGAAGCAGAGATCAGAATATTTTCATGGTAGCAAATCCAAAACTTCAAGTTCAGACATGATGAATGCGTGGAGCATCGGTCCTTTGGGTGTGATAAGGAGGTAACAGCCTGGGATGGTTTTTGTTCCCCCCTCCCCTTCACCACAGATGTGTTTCCCTGATCTCTGCTATCACCTGACTGGCCCTCTGCAACGCCTGTGGACAAATGTGAACAAGTATTGAAGCAACTGTACACCGGGAAAACTTGAGCACTGCTCAAACGCGGGAACCTGTTACCTGTAACATGTCAGCGGCTTCCTTACGCCGCTGGGCCATGTCTTCAGACTCGGTCAGCAGGTCGTTGAGGAGGCCAGATTTATACAGCTGGCCGACGAGCTCGCTCTGGAGGCTGTCCTTCACATGGTTGACCAGGAAGTGCATCACTGCCTTTGGCACGCTGTCGTACAGAGAGAAAGAGAGGAAACGGACCGAACAGATGGTTGAGAACAAGGCGGCAAGATGGCCCGGCGATGGCGTCGTTTCCCCAGACGGAGGTGGCTCGACTTTGAACCGCCAGGTGGCCACGCCTGTCCGAGTACTGAGCTATTTAAGCAGGAGCTAAATACGACGGATTTAATCTTCCTGAGCTTTTACAGGGCGCTTTCTGCTCCCACGAGGAAAGGGAGGCATTTTAAAGGGCGATGTTTACAACATGTCCTGTAGAGTCGGTCGCTGTGCTTTCCAAATTTCCACTGATGTCTACTAAAATAAATGTGTAGAAACAGGCCACCAATACAGATGTCACATAAAAACATTAGCGAAACACTTCTTTCTTAAAATTCTCACAGCTGCTCAGGTCTGGTGTGTGCAAAGGCGTATGATTTACATAATTTTCATCCTCATAAACCATTCAGTGACCCCCACCTCGTGCCCTATGGATGGGGGTGCGTTTACGGCCTGATCCCAGAGAATAGAAATGTTTCATCACAGGATGAAAGTGATCACTCAGAACGACTTTGCATTGATTTGCAGCGACCTTTCCCTCCAAGGGGACAAAGCAGGCACAAAATCAGCAGAGCCACCAGATCGCCTCACTGTAGTGGGGGAGGCGCAATTTCCCATCACCAACGTCTGTATATAATTTCATTTTTTTAAAAGGCTCATTAGTTTTCTAGAAGTGAATGTCAGACAAGAATTTTTTTAAATCCATTTACTGGACTATTCACAAACAGATTACTGCTCATTTGGCGCACTACTGAGCATTTAAAGAGGCAGAGATATTATATATGAGAGATTTAGTGAAAATAAGGTACAGTGGCTCTGGTCGCTAATAAAAACGATCCAACACAGCGGCTCACTGATGCATTTTAAATTCTGATTTCTGGACAACAATGGCGCTCAAGCACACAAAGGGAATACTAGAAATGAGGCTTCAGCTGCACACACTGTCTTAGCAGATCTGTCTTAGTGTTGGTTTTTGGTCTCTTTATGTAGGATTTGATGGCAATAAACAAAAGAGGAGCAGGTGGGAGGGCCTACCTGTCCTGGATGTTCTTGCGGACAATGAGGAAGTAAGACTTGATGAGGCGCTCGATGACCTCACAGTCCCGCTGCTCGCGTGACGACAGCTTCCTGGCGACAGGCACAGGCTGCAAAAGGGAAGAAAAAAGGGAAGGCTAGTGTTTTAATCCCTCATTAATACACTGTCATGTTTATTACGTGCCACGCTGGAAGGTCAGTGTTAAGTTACCACATCTAGTAGGTTGACCGCTCCTTTAAGCGGGCTTCCGGGTCCTGAGCCTGGGGCTTCCTCTCCTTTCTTCAGCATGCCCCTCCAACTTCCTGTCCCGTCCTGCTCCCCCTGAACCCCTGCAGGTGGAGCCTGGAAAAAAGAAAAAAAAAAATCATAAATAGCTATTCCACATCAGACTTCACTATCGCATTTGCAGAAAGTGATGGTTTCATATGCACTGCTAACACAAAACAGGCATGTTAAAAAAAAAGAACCTGGATTAATCAAATCAAAGCTTATGTCTTTGTGCTGTTAATGCACAAGTTAGAGAGAACATGACAAAAGCCATGCCAACAGCTCTGCAAGTATAAATGTCAACTTCAGACATCAATGGCAACACTATCAAAGCAGGTTAGCATGCTTATTAGCATTAAAAACAAAGTACACCTAAGGGAGATGCTAAGAAAAAGTGAAACAATTTCAGCACTGCTACAATTCAGATGAAGGGGGAATCCAGCCGCGTCACAAAATATATAAGAGGAAAAGTCAAGGGGTCACCAAAGTCCGCACGCTTTATTCTCTGAGGAACATGAACTGTTAGCATGGCTTACAAAAAACAGAAAAAGAAAAGAAAGGAGGATTAATTAGATGGTGCGCAGAGGTAGGATTATTCTCTACCTCAAAATTTCTGGAATCTAAAAACAAAAGACTGCACATACAGTATTAGAGGTTAGAAAGAGAAAGAAAATAAATCTTTTTGTTTCTGTTAGACAAACTTTGGGTTCAACAGACTTCAGGGAACACAATGGTTGTCAGTACAAGTCCACACAGGCTGAGGGAAAGCAAAATAAGAGCACACCATCAGCAGACAAAGATCAGAGTGCATGCCAGCAGACCATGCCCATCATCCACCCATCATCCACCCATCCATCCATCCATCGCCACCAGCAGCCCCACAGCCAGCCAGGCACAGAGCCAGCAGGCTGCATGTGTGCCCACCTTGGCACCGTCCATCTCTGCTCCAGACGCAGGGGGCTCGCCAGACATCGCAGTTGGGCCGGCCGGGCCTTTGCCAACAGACTAGCATGAATACGAGAGCAGGAATGGGGGAGAGGAAGGAAAAAGAAAGCACTGAGAAGAAATGTGGAAAGACAGAAGAAAAGGAGGCTGGCTGTCGTAAGCTGAGGCAAGAGGAGAGAAGAGATGTGGGATAAAATTCCTTGATGGAAACTATCCGAAGCATTTGGTTCACGGATCATCATTCAGCAGCGCTCCGAGTGATTAACGCCGCACAAGTCTCCTTTATACTGGGACTCTGCAGCCTGCGACCAAATGTTACAACACATGAGCTATGGTTATATTTGAAAACACAGTCGCTTTCTTTACCTTATCCCTGGGAACTGCAGCGGGCATCTCCCTCATCCTGTTTCTCCTTTGCTCCTACAAACATACAAAAACACACGTCTGAACAGTTGATGGTTTTTGACACTTCTTAGAAAGAAAAAAAAAATATGGAAAATAATTTACTGGCAAGACGTTTTTTTAAAAAAAGAAGAAAAAAAAAGGGAGTTTCAGTCTTAAACCAACAACTTTGCTCATTTCAAACACATTTCATCATGTAGCACTGTTAGTTATTCTGTTTATAATATAAATAATTTAATAGACATGAAGGAAAAACTCAAATGACTTCCTAAATTAGAAAAATATAATTACCAAAGTTCACAAAGAGTCATATTGAAAACACAAGTGACCAGTATTGAAAACACTGCATGAAATTATTTGGGTAATAAGTGAGTTGGACCACCCAATCCTGCTCTATATCACGTGAACTTTTAGATGCAGTACTAAAATGCAATTAAATATCAGCAACAGGTGTTCAGTGTAATCAGTTGCTTCTTCATTTCCAAATACTGCCGCCATCATTTTGCTTCCACGCACTTTATTTTCCGTATCTCATGTCTTTATTCTTTCCATGTGAGTACAAACCTCTATGTTGTTATTCATGACCCCACATGCGTCTGCAAAGTCCGGGTGTTTGGTGTTGATATAGGCCAGCTCGATCGCAACCAAGTTGTGAACCTGCGGCGAGAATGAAGACAGCTTACAGTGATTCTACTTGCCGCTAATACCCGACCGCAGGAGAGAAATGCACACGTGCAAAGAGAAGTGAAGGCGCCGGTACCATCTCGTTGGTGATGGGCAGTCTCTTCCTCAGGAGGGAGGTGACCACTTCTACGATGGCTTCGTGCAGCTTAGGGAATCTCTGCAGCTCCTGCGGGGTGAAGTGACACGAACGTGAATGATTGCATGCGAGCAAAGGCGAGCCGAGTGCACGTTGGGCCCGTTAGCTACCTGTGTGCTGTAGTTGCTGCAGTGCTGGATGATCCTCTGCATCTCCTCGTGGACCAGCTCCACGCAGCGCAGGCTGGGTTCCTCCAGGCGTTTCACCTGCTTCTTTACCAGCAGCTCAAAGGAAACCTCGGGCACGAACAGGGAAGGTCGG
>VUQG01023980.1:20959-52010 GCA_015106755.1 Etia nguti | reverse complement strand
CGGGGGCCCTAATGCGGGGAAGCGGGGGAGGAAGTGCAGGTCAGCAGCGTGCGCTGAACAGATAAGCTGTATGACAGATAAAGTCTTTTTCTTCTTGTTTTACAACAGATTACTGAACGCAGGTGTGAGAGGACAAGCTGCAGTGACGCTAATGACGTCATGCGACGAGATCACGCAGCTGCACTCACTGTGGCGTTCCTTATGGCCGTTAGGATATCTATGGTGCTCAGTCCCCCCAGAGGATCCACGGACTCCAGCGTTCTACCAAAGGTCTCGTGGAATATGTAACAAATTCTGGCTCCGCCGCACCTGAAAAATAGCAGCGGGGGGGATAATAGCTGTGATGTGAACCCCACGGCCTCCGCTCCTGTCAGCTCTTCCCTCGCAGAGGCTGTGCGTGCCTCAACTTACAATTTGGATCATATTAAATGATGAAACCAATGCAGCTGTTTTGCTCATTTCTCCCTGCACCGGATCAACAGCGTCACCATGTGGCAGGTCAGAGGAGTGGCACAGAGACTACTACTCACAGCTCTGCCGTCTCGATGTATTTGGCCGTGCCCTCGATGGTGTTGCAGTACTCTGTGGCGAACTTGGTGATGAGCTGGAGCAAGGTGGCACTTTGGTCCTCCACAGGTTCCCCGTAGCTGCTGAGCAGGGACTGGTACTGTGCTGCCAGGACGTTGATCCGTGTCTTCAGCTCAGGGAGACAGTCGCGAATGTGATGCATCAGTAGCCTGATATTACGACAGCAAAGGGCAGAGTATTACCTTTTCCAGGACGGACAATAGCAACATGCAGACAGCATCTTCACAGAGGAAGCACTGCTTGGGCATTGTCTAGTATATATGACAATGAACACATTCTGCACACAAACAGCCTGAAATGCCTGAAAATAACACACCCATAAACAATTACTGTTCATGCACCCCACTGGCAACAGTCTGCATCACACGCTGTTCTCCAGTCGCTGGTGTTAACAATCAAAAGGCCTCATCTAGCCTAAGTAACACAAACTAAACAACACTATATACTGTTAAACGCTGTCCTTCAAACCACCTCTTTTTTGTCTCTAAACATTAAGACCTAACATCACCCTGGTTCTGATGCCATTAACTGAGGATTCAGGTCAATGGTCTAACTCTAGAGTACATCAGTAGTGAATCTACTGATGCCTCATATCCAGGGATGTACTCAGAGGGACACCAGGTGGCCCTCACCCTCTAAAAAACTGCAAATCACATTTCAATATGTAAATCTTCTAATAAACTTTGCTGTGCTATTATAAAGTTATCCAGCACTACATAGGTAAATAAAATAATCTCCATCTGCAATATTAAAGTGATATACACATTAATAATTCACAATTACCCAGTAATATAATGTAAATGATTATGACAAGGCTCTGTCTGCATATTAGTAGTTTAATTTTAGGTCTGCAAGGCATCTTATGTAACACTAAGAACTGTGTGTTTGCCATCTTGGGTCCGACGCTGTGGAACACTCTCCCCCTGGAGACTGGGAGTCTTCTGGGTGTTTTCAGTATCACCTGAAGCCCTGGATTTTTGTGTTTGAGGTACACATTTTGAATTCGCAATGTCTTTAACTTTCTTTGTGCTTTACTCTGCGTTTCCTGCTGTGATTTGGTCTTTACCTCTTTCTACTTTCATGTGAAGTAATAGGCTGACCGATACTGGACCTCTGGGGCAATATTAATACTGATGTTAAAGGATTATTGATACACAGGCCAATACCCTTTATAAATATTAGTATAAAATAGAAAGAAACTGATACTGCTGGACATTACACCACCAGCTGCTCTGCTACATGTACTGACCGTCGTGCTGAGATTGACAGCATATGGACAAAAGTACTGGGCGACACCTCTTAACTTTCTAAATCTTTAAATTCAGGTGATTTCAGTCCCATTGCTTCAGGTGTATAAAATCAAGCACACAGGCTGCCTTTACAAGCATCTGTGAAAGAATGGATGGGTCTACAGAGCTTTACAGAGCTTACAGAGTTTGAGCGTGACGCTGTAATTCAATACCGCCAAGATATTCCACGATCAACTGTAAGTGGTATTATTGCAAAGTGGAAGGATTTAGGAATAACATCAACTCGGCAGACTATATAAAGTTACAGAGCGGCGGCCACTGCAGAGTTCCAGGCCTCCTCTGACATGAACATCTGTGTGCCGGGATCTTCTCACTGTTGGTTTACATGGCTGAGCAGCTCCTGTATGTGTAATGTACAGGCAGCCCACTGCTTCTGTCCATCTATGTAATAAAGCTACTTCTAAATTACCCCAAGCATCATTTACACTTCTTGGGTTTTTTTTAGAACAAATTTTCATATGGCCACATACAGGACAGCATAAACACAGGCGCAAGAACAGAATCATCTCCAATAGGCCAATATCGGCCAACAGCTACTTCACCAACTAGCGTTTGAATGGCGCTTGATAAAGAAAATGTAACTTTCTACCATCGTCTTAATGTGATTTACGCAGACATTAAAGTATAAATCATCAGGGTGCTGTTACTTTTACCTGTTTAGGGTTCTTGCCAGGTACTTGGTTCCATTTCTGTTGGCAAGTGATGGATATTTCTTCTGCAGGAAAGCGTGTTCATCACGAATTGCATCAGCCACAGACTTTTTATTGTTGATATCCAGCTGGCTCCTAAAAGTTCAAACATACAAAAAAAAAGAAAAAAAAGAAAAGAAAAAAAAAGAGACGTTTCCGAGAAAAAGTCTGTTTTACGGTACTTTGGGGATTTTTTCCCAGAAGTCTAATGGTGATTGATGTGCACAAAAACTGAAACGTTTTTATTAAATCTTCCCCCTCAATGGCACGACAGTGATAAAGGAACACAAACAATAGATCCTGACATTAGTCTTTACTAGGAGCATTAAAAATTGATATGGCACTCCTCTCTCTACATCTCCACTGAGCTATTCATCTCTGATATGAAATAATACTCATTATGAGTAGCGGTTTGTGTGATGTTTGTGAGACCTGTTGACTACTCCGATTATGCCGAGTTTGACAGGGATCACTCTGCCCATCAGTACATCCATAGCATCAGTACCAGCATCCATCAGGTCCAGCTTGGTCACCACAGCCAATGTCCTCCTGCCTGATGAATTACAGTCATTCACAAAGGGCACTATAACCCACTGCAGCTTGATTACACCTTTAAAAATCTCATTATTTTACTAGTTTTAGAACATTTGGCACCCATTTGGTTTTTCTTACCGTCTGGGTCGACTTCCCGGGCCACCTTGAGGGCCTCCGAGGTAGCCATGTCTGTGTTAGCCGCCGTGACAGCCAGGATAATGCAGTTGGGGTTAGAGATGTGCTTCAGAATTAAATCTCTTATCTGAATCTCGATGTCCTTAGGCTGATCACCCACAGGCACCTGAAAGGAGCAATTCCAATTACAAGGAAAGACACAGCACCCGTTGTTTTGAGTCAGACAATAAAGTAGGGGCTTTGTCAAATTAACACGTCCAACCAGAGGGGACCAACTAATGAGGCTGGAATCAAAGCCTGGATACCCTGAGGCTTTCATAGCACACGGTTGAAAAGCATTCATTCCCAGCCATCTACAAATATGAAATACACAAAAGCACTGACCAGATGGGGAAATTAACATCAGTGACCAGGCTTATAAGGTAAAGCTTTTTTTTAAAGGCATTTTAGTGCTCTTTAATGAATAAAACTTTTAAGAAAGGAGGTGTTGTACAATTAATTTCCCTTGGGGTGCAGGATGATCAAAGACTTGTCTTGGGGAGCTGGAGCAAACGTTACCTTAGTGATTCCTGGCAGATCAACCAGTGTGAGGTTAACGACATGAGGAGAGAAAATCTTCAGATGAATGGGTTCATCGCTGATTCCCTGCAGAGGGACAAGAAAAGAGGAAAGTGGAGTGTGGATTTAATAACTTAGAACTGCTTTTTGGAGGGGTGTGTGTATGTGTGTATGGGGGGGTCCAGGTAGCCACTGGCACTCATATTTGGTTGGTTTAGGAAAAGAAGTTGCAGTGTAAACATTTAAAGAACCGTGGTTATGCTAATAACCCAAAGGCCTTGCAAAGTCTGCCTTCAGCTTCTGACAGCTTCTCCAAACTCCTCTAGAGTCACTGACCTAAACTAGAGTCAAGCTTTCACTGCTGTTTTCAAAGCATTTAGTTTAAAAGTTGTGCTGAAGCTGGAATACTTGAATTCTCTGTTTTTTATTACTGTATGTATGGCCTGCTAACTCCTAGTCTGACTGTAGGTGGCCCACAGTTTAAAGTTAAGTTTCTGACAAGCAAAATAAGGAAGAAATATCCTATAACGATTTTATCCTCAAATGACCCTACTGGCTTTAAAAAATGTTCAACCCACGTCTCACCTTATTATTCCCAGATATTCGCTCTGTTTCATTCTCAATTTCTTGCCTGATTTCATCAAAATCTGTGTAGATCTGTAAAGAAAAGCAACAACAACAATATCACAACGAGTATGGGTCAGGAGACTGAATTCTTTTCAATATCACAAAAACACATACCTTATTTTTAGTGTGTAGAAATTTGCCCCACTCCTCAGTGTCTCTGCCTGTGAACCAGAACAAAAACATTCTTAAAGCAGACCGACACAGGTGCTGGCTATTAAAGAAGCTACTCTGTGCGGGAGCCTGAGCGTAATGGCGGTTAATGCGAGGACTGATGCCTGGTGACATTTACTGGTGTGGTGAATAAAAGCAGCTGGAATCACATGTGGTGCTTTTCAGGAGGAGGAAGGGGTAGAGCTAAGAGGGTGATGTAGGTTACTAAACATTAAGACACCTGTACAATGCACCTCCTTGAAGTACAGTGCTTTTCACACCATGACATCTGCAAGTTGTTGGAAAGACAGTGATAGAGACAGGATTTTAAAACTGGGGCAGGGAATCTTTCACACAGGATACCAAAGATTACAAACATGTGTTTGTGTGCCCCCTTGCGCGCGTGTGTGTTGTATTAAAAAAAAAGAAAAAAGTTTAAAGACCAAAAGGGTTATTACAGTTCATAGTACATACCACCTTCATCGTGTTTCCTTGTGTCTCCAGGATCCACGTTGACTAGCTGGAGGATTAGAGGTCTCCTGGTTACAATGCCGGTCCCACGGGGCAGCAAGTCCCTGCCCACCAGGCTCTCCAACACAGAGCTCTTTCCACTACTCTGCAGGCAGAAGTGCATCAAAAAAATATGAGTTAAAGCACCAGAGAGTTGGCTTGTTATAGTTTAGTTTTATTGTTTAAAGGGGACCTATTATGCCCTTTTCAACCCCATATTTGCATTCTTGGTAGCTTTACAGCTTTACACCATTCACAATTTATCCTTATTTAGCCTATACAGGGCCTTATTGTAGCTGCTCAGTTCATCTACTGTCTGAAACAAGCTATTTTAGCTCCTCTCTCTTTAAGGCCAATCTCCTGACTGGCTGCACCTTGCAAACAAAAGATTTGAATATCAGGTCAGTGAGGCTGCTGGAAATGGAGCTTTTAGCCAGTAAATTTGGTTCACACAGTCTACCTGTCTACATACAACCTCGTTACTTGGAACTTCCTCTTTTAGCAAAACCATGTATGCAGTAGCAGCTAATAACAGTTTACTTTTAGTTCATTCTTTGACAGCTTAGGTGTCTTTTTTTAGTTATTTGTGATGGATGAGATTTAAGAATTTCAAAAACACATGGAACCAGGGGTTTCATTTCATTTTTGTTTATTTTTTTTAATTTTTTTTTTTTTAGCAAACTATCAAAGATCAAAGCTAACTAATGAAAATTACTTTTCCTTATCAGATAGGTTTCAGTAAACAATCACAACTGTGACATTTTCTTTCTGATTTAAAACAACAGCATAAGGCTGATCTTATGATCTTAGAGCTCCGCTAAGCTAATTCTACCTCTTCCTCGGGCTATGTCCTAGATTTAGTCTGCAGAAGCTAGATGAGGATCTGGAGATAATTAATGGTGATCAAAATAGACTTAATTGCTCTCGTCAGGTCAGACTCTGCGTATCTGTTTATTAGCTGTCAGAAAGAAGAAGTGACAATTTAGCAGAACTCCCAGACACGGCCTCTGCGTCATTTTGGTATGCGAATCAGTATCCCGGTGCAGTAAATGCTACTCTCTTAGTCCTCCTACATATATGTATATTATTAAAACAAGGTTATCTGGCTAGCATGACAGCCTGCTCAGCAAAATGCACCCAGTCAGAGCCTTTTACCTGAGTCCCCACTACTGCAATCTGCGGCAGCTGGATAATATCCGCCCCCACTGTGTTGAACACATCCTGGAGCTTGTTTATGACGGGGATAAGAGCCTCCATGCTCGTGAATGCTGAATTAATCTAATAAACCCGTATTTTTTCCGTGATGGAGCCAAAGTCATTCAATGTCCCTCCGACACCACCATTGCAACAACACCCACCGGACGGCTGAGAGATTTTGTGGGGTGCTTGGAGTTGTAGTTCTCCAATGGTCGAAAACGTATGGCTCAGGATAAGGAAAAGACTACATTATATGAACACTGAAAATGACGCCACAGTTAGTTGTCTCGCGCATGCGTAGACGTTTTGTTGATGAAAAGTTAGCTTCATTCGCCAAGAAACTCAGCCACTTCCCTCCTTCTAACTTTGACCTGTCTGCATGCTTTTGTACCATCGAGTTAATTTGCTCACCTCTAGTGTCTTCAATAATTCATCATGCTGCAGTTCCTGGTAAGTTTTATATTTGTATTATTTTCCTTAAAAGTTGACGTCTGTTGCGAAGGTAGCCGTGCTAAAATGTTAGCATTATGCTAACCGTGCAGCTAGTGCTGCTAGTTAGCTGATTGAAATTAAAAACTGAGTTGCATTATTAGGAATAAAAGTCGCTGTCAACCACCACACAGTTAAAAAAAATAAATAAATAACGTTGTCGGGTAAATAATCGTGACATAAACTTTCTTATATACATAAACACACAGTCCTGTGAAAAAGGCGTACACCTTCACTGCTTCCATGTTAGTTGTCAGCACAAGTACCAGTCAGGTGCTGCTAATCAAATGCACTTTATTAATTTATCATCAAGAAGTGTAAACACCTCTGAAAGACTGAGGTTTGGCAGTTTGCTGTTCTGGAGCATTCACAATGCCACAGTCTTCCAGCAAAATCACCCCAAGGTCAGACCGTGCAATGCTTAGAGAAACTGAAATCACTCAGGGGAGGGGAGATGATCTGGGCTTGTTTTGCAGCCACAGTACCTGGAAGCGTGAAGTCATTGAGTCGCCCGTGAACTCCTCTCTAAAGTAGTCTATAGTGAAGCGTGAGGCCATCTTTCCGAGAGCTAATGCTCGGCCAAAATTGTGTTATGTAACAAAACAATGGATCCCGATTACAGCAGCGAATCTACAACAGAATGACTCAATGTGCTGAAATGGCCCAGTTAAAGTCTAGACCTCAGCCTGATTAAAAGGCTGTGATGGGACCTTAAGAGAGCTGTGAACAAACGATTGTCAGCAAACCTCAATAAAGTGAAGCAACGCTGTGACGAAGGGTGGGCTAAAATTCCTCTACAACGATGTGAGAGACTGATAAAGTCATACAGAAAGCAAGTTCTTCAAGTTATTGCTTGGTTCTACGGGCTATTGAATGGGGTGTGCTTCGTTTTTAACAGGACGTTGTGGAATCCTGTGAAATAGTTTTTTCACACTAGTTTAAAGGGTTTTAATGAAGTTTATTTTTCTTCCAGGCTGGCTTCACCTTGGGGAATGTTGTGGGGATGTATCTCGCTCAGAACTATGAAGTAAGTGTGTTTTGTGACTTACAGACCTTTTTTCAATGATTTAGTGAAGACGTCACTGTAACCCATGGTCTCCACTAACCCCGAACCCCAAACCAAAACGTATCTGGTCTGGATAGATGCTGGCTGGAGCCTTTTATTCCTTCAATGACTGATGTGTGCAATTACAGATTTGTAAGGTCGTTGCCAACTTATGGCCTTTATCTGTGTATAGAAACACATCCTGACTGAGCTATTAAAACACAAACACAAGTATATTTCAAGTTTTTGCATTCTCAGTGTTTCTTGAATGTCTTTTTTGAACAACCACAACATCTCAGTTGGATTATGATCTGGACTCTGATTGGTTGATTTACTTGTGGGATCTGGGTTATTGTCTCGATACTTTTTTTTTTTTTCTGAATTTTCTTGATACAGTTTTGAATTTATTGTTCCCTAAAAGCAGCTTTAAACCATGTTGTTCCCTCCAGCGTGTTGGTGTGCAGTGCCTTCTTTTTCCTTCTGACAAGTTGTGCAATATTTCAAAGATTTCGATCATCACCGTTCCTTGTTTTAAGTAGTCCGTATTTAATCGTCTGTAACCAGACTTTGTAGATGTAAATACAGACATTCAATCTGTCAAGTTCGATTTCTATAGCACATTTTAAACAACCTCAATTGATCAAAGTGCCCAAAGTGCTGTACAAGTTACGACTTGAGATGATCATAGCACATTTTCTGAGTAATCTTTGTTGTTCCAAAGGGTTCAAATATTTTCTTGCAAATGCATGTGCAGTGCCACTTGCTGCAGTCCTGGCTGTATCTAATATCTCCCACCTTTGTAAGAAGGCTCCAATAGACAGCTGTACATTTCAATTTGAAGCTGACAGCAAAAATTTGAATGTTGTATCTTTTAATGAAAAAATGTACTTTTGATGAGTTAGTTTACACTAAATTAGTTTTAGTTTGGTGCCTCTAACAAACCACAACCTATAAATTTCTTAGACTTTATTAGCTGTAATTTGTATCTTTCCCCTCTAGGTGCCCAACATAGCCAAGAAAATTGAAGCTTTTAAGAAAGACGTGGAGGCCAAGAAGAAGCCCCCAGAGTGAGCAAAGCGGGACCATGTAGCAAGCAAGAATGGACATCCTCTGCAGAGAAACTATTTATTTTAAAGGCTTATTTTGGTGTCATGGTTGTACACTTGATAACAGAATTGACCATGTTACATGTATATGAAAATATAAACCGTGCCTGGAAGAGTGTTTGTTTCTTCCCTTAGTTTTATAGGCATACTTCTTGTAAAGTATTTTCTAAGGTAAATAGTGCAAAGACTGGATTTAAAGAATATTACAAAAAAACTAATGGGATCATTTTAATTCCAGTTTCATGGCACTGCTGGTTGACCATTTCTGTTATGCACTCAAGCCATTCAGTATGTCCACAGGAGATTTTTAGAGTTATAAAGTTAATAAAGCAGATTTTCCTTCACACACCTTACAATAACTGCCAAAGTTTTTTATTGTTGTTGTACAAACACCATTCTGAACCATACAATAAAGTTGAATATAATGAAGTCCTGTGAGGTCTCATGCAGTAAGTTTACTAGAACTGGTTCATGCTTCAAACACTCAAACTGTCATCCCAAATCCATCCACTAGGTGTCACCATTGGAAGGCAGTTAAAATTCTCTTTGGCAAAATTTATGATTCAGTTTTTCTTTCGTTTTGTCCCTTTCTTCTTTTTCTTCTTTGGATTTGGCCTTCCAAATCCTCTGAACTCCAGGCAATCTGCTGCATTGTGAGCAATATAGTAGATATTCTCCATGGCTGCTGGGCTGAGGATGTCCACCTCTGTTGTGGTGACTTTGGCACTGCATGAGGACCGCTTTTTAGGTGTCTTTGGGCTCATAGTCTTCTTGGCAGACTTAGAACTTTGGGATTTTGATTTCCTGGTGGGCTTTGGAGAAAATACGTGGTTTAATCACTTGTCTGTAAATATAATTAAATGTCTTCATTATTTTATACTTTACCATAGTGAAGGATGTCAATGTTGCTTCAATCTGTGATCAGATTTTCATCTGTAAAACAAGAAATCAAAGGGTTTTTTTCTGCCAAAAAAGATTTAAAGTTCTTAGGACAAAGTGCCTAAAATGATAATAAAATACAATCATTTCATACCAGCTCTTGCCTTGGCACTGTTGTGGCACTCAAATGGCTTCAGCGGTGACAGTGATACCCCATCTGTTTACGTCCTGTTGTCATAGAGACGGATCGGACTTGGTCATGAATGAAGGGGTTAGCCTTCCTCCTGAACTTAAATTCTTTTGCTGTATCTGAGACACAGCCGGGCATCAAACACCACATTAAGGAAGAAAAATAGCCAACAACGGGTTATCATCACAATAATTTAATGGTAGTGCAGCGTTCAGTGGAATTCATGTTAAGACAGTAGCTTTCCAGTTTCTTTGGCAGCTCTCACCAAATCATCCTGGTGTAAAAAGCCCTTGCATTCACATTGTGAAATTGTACTTTTAACATTTAAATACATTCAGTAAATGTACACCAACTGTATACCATGCAGAAGCTCTTGGATCTTTGAGTCATGCATTACAAATAAACTCATAGTACAAAATCCAATATGGACCCAAGAAACTTCAGTTGTGAGCAAGACAACCCGAAATAAAAACCACTGTATACAAACTATGTGACATCACTTAACAATCAATCATTTGCCAATTTATGTGCACATACCGTGCAGCGGTGGTATGACATCAAAAACTGAACCAAGCATTAGCTGCTTTAGTCCAGCAGTAATAAGAGTGGAAAGCTTAATAATCACCTGCATAGACATTTTTTTCTTCAAAGGCAAAATTTGCTTTAAAAGCCTCGAGTACAACAGCAGCTCAGTGGAAAACAACGCTTTAGTTAAAGTGTCAGGTGGCAACATTGTGGTTTGTTGAAGCTGAGCTCATATCAAGTATTTGCCCTGCTAATCTTCCTCTGACTATCCACCATCAATGCAGTAATACTGACAATTTTTAATAAAGACTTTGTGGGAGTGATGCAGGAGCACAAAAGACATTTACACTGGAGCTCCCTGCATCTGAGCCCTTTAAATACAGAAATAATAATAAAGGAAGCTTTGAGTAGCAGAGCTACTCTGTAGTGATGAGGTGGACGATCATTTGTATGATGCTGGAGCCACGGGGGCAGCTGCACAGGTCCATGCTCGGGTTCTTGATCTTGTCCTCCAGAAGCAGGTCCAGCTCCCAGCGCAGCTCCTTCACAAGCTCAGCCACCTGGATATAATCACACAAACACATGTAGTAACATATATGTTAACTTATATGTTGTAGTTGTCCAGTTGTCTTGCTTGCACTCTGCATAAAACTTGTTAAACCTTTAAAGCATATAAACTCTACACAGCTTGTAAGCCCGTTGCAATAATGAGCTCTGAGCCAACTGAATCTTTTTGTTCATGTGATCAAAAAATTAATTAATTAATTAAAAAATAAAAAATCAGATTCTCTGACCTGATGTGAAGCAGCAGCAAATCGGATCCACCCATCATCCAGGGAGATGACAAACTCCCCTCTGTGCAGCTCCACGTTGACCTGTCCGCATCCAAACAGCACCAGCGGGTAAACAGACACCATGCTGCAGTCCCTGATGAAAACGCGGCTCGTTTTCACCTTCTCATGGTAAACCAGGTAGGGGCTGTTGTAATGGCGAATCTGAAGCACAAAAAACAGACACGTGAGGCTCATTTCTCCTACAAGTTGTTTAATTTGGAGTGTATCTTTTTTTTTTTTTCCCCCCCTCATCTCACCGTGTAGTTGACGGATGATGGATGGACGTGGACGTAACCGTCGTTCTTGGTCACAAAGCGGAGCTCGTTGGCTTTGGGTTGCATCTTCATCACTCCCGTGCCCGTCTTCTTGTAAGTCCCTTGAGGAGCTCGTACCTGGAGGACATCAAGCGTGAATGTTTCATACTTCTGTTTGGCTTTTTGTTCTTTACTTGAATGACATTTAGGGGGACCATGCACACCTGGACCACGTTGGGATAGAGGGCAGCACACAACATGGCGGACATCAGCCGGATGTTTTTGGAATTTAGGTTTGCCTGAGATGCAAAATATCAGAATTTTTGAATTATTTTCTCCAAGATTAACCCTCGAATAACTGATTCAGTGTTTGTATGTGTATCACCTCAGGGCCAGTAGCTTCCATGACCCCGTCAGTACCCTTGGAACACATTCGCTCAATAATCCTGGCCTTCAGTCCCTCCTTGATAAAGCCAATGTCAGACAGCAGCTCAGCAAACTGCCTCTTCAGACTGGCGATCTCCTGCCAAAGGTCACAATTCCCCATTTCAAGTATTTTTCATATAAAACACACTGCTAGGGCCGTTTGAAATTAAATCTGAATACCGTGGAAGAACTTCATTAGCTTTAGAACCGCTTCAGATTCAAATTCAACCAGAGAAGATCAGAATTACACTGCAGACTATCATTAAGTGCTTCTGGACACCGCTGCCTTACCTGTAAACCCCGCCATGACAGGAAGTTCTCCCTGCAGTATAGGAAGCCGGCATGGTGGCCATTCCTTGCTGCAGAGCACCATCCCTGCAAGAAAAAGGAAAAAAAAAAAGTTTTTGTATTATCTGTATATATTTCAACATCTTTGAATTATCTTATCACAGTAAGCAAGTGCAGTAGGGACCTTGTATGCCTGTAACAAAGCTAGATGGTCACTATTAGCCACTGCAAACTCCAGTTTCTTCTCATTGGCTTCCTCTCGCTTATCCCATGGAGACACCTGGAAGCAGACCAGATTTTCAATTCCACAGAATTAGACACTCGTATTACAAATATATATATAATTTAAAAAAAATATATATATCTCTCATTATGTAACCTCCTATCTGTTAAAATAAACAGAAAAGACGAAGCAGCTCATTACTGCGCTGTGTACTACATTGTTGATATTAATGAGTGTAAAATCAGTGGTGTGCCGCAGATGAACTACACATATGGCCTCTCAACAGAAACTAGCGCCTTCTTACAAATGGGGATTTGAAGGCCAGACTTGCAGCGATTGTGAGCGCTGGGTCAAGGCAGCGGAAGATGGCGCCGAACAGCATGAGCTTTCCGATGCGCACGTCGACAGGCAGGCAGGCCAGGTGGTAGCCCAGCGGAGTCAGCTTCTCATCTGCGGTCAGAGCTCCCAGGTCCTGAAGGCGCTGCTTGGCAGCGTCCAAGCTTCCCATTGACGGGGGCTCGATGAGCCGAGAGAAGACCGACTCCAGAGGCTGCTCCGCGAACACATCCAGGATCTTGATTCTGTTACAGAAAGGTCAGCGTTGTGAACAACTACTTTGGAATTTCTCCAAATCAAATGCCATTTTTGCATTTTATAGAGAAAGTTATGTGGGGAAAAACAGATGGATCTACCGGAGACAGAGCTGCTCTAGAGGCACTCTCTGGATCTCGGGCAGCTGCTGCTCAGCCAGCTGGTGTTTAAAGCAGTGGCTGGTGAAGAGGTGGAAGCAGACCCCCGAGGCCACGCGACCCGCTCGACCCTTTCTCTGCAGCGCGTTGGCTTGAGAAACCCACGTGTCCTCCAGGCTCTCCATGCTTTTGGATGAATCGTACCTGAAAGAAGAAAAAAAAAAAAAAAAAGAAATCGAGGGAGACTTACAGATTTGTGGATTTGAGCATATATCAGTGCATCTTCATGTATCAGAAAACCATTTTAATATGCGTGCATGGGCCATTTAAAAAACAAGAAGTATGATTCACAACCTGAAACTGTCAAAAATGAGCATTTAGGGTTAGCATAATAGAAGGTTACCTTTTCTCCTTCATCTTTCCGGAGTCGATGACATAAACCACGTCGTCGATGGTTACTGAGGTCTCAGCGATGTTGGTGGAAATGATGATCTTTGTGACACCATCTGGAGGCCGGCTAAAAACTGCCTGCTGCTCCTCATTCGACAATGTTGAGTGGAGTGGGTACACCAAGCACCTGATGGGCATGACCAAAAGTTACAGTTAATGTGTTTCAGTCAAAATTTTTCACACAAACAAACAAAAACAAAAAGAGCTTCAGCTTTTAGCTTCATTTTATATACACACAACTGCCATAAAACACACACGGACCTGGACGCGCCCCTGTTGTTGAACATTCTATTGGACTGAAGCTGCTCATAGAGCATCTTGATCTCAGCGAGGCCTGGCAAAAACACCAGCACTGCACCTGCAGACACAAACAACATAACCAGTGTTCAGCTTCACAGCTTTCCCCAATCCAGATCAGTACATCAGAGACTTACTGGCCACCTTATATGGTAATGGTAAACGGTAAATGGACTGGTTCTTATATAGCGCTTTTCTATTCTATCTGAGCACTCAAAGCTCTTTACACAACTTGTTCATTCACCCAGTCACACCCATTCGCACAAGCAATTTTTCTAAGCTGTTTTTCTAAGTCTATCTAACATTCACACACCCATTCATACTCCGATGGATGCATCGGAGAGCAACATATACTGTTGTCTTTTTGTTTTGATCTAGAACAAGAACAAAAACAAAACAGTATATTACTTCATATATACTGTTGTGTAGTTTAATAATTATAATAATGGGGCCATTTATTAGGAAATGTAATTATACAATGTTAATCTAAATAATCAGTTTTTTAAAGATTAAGACTAAAAATGAAAACGGAGTGGGAGTGGAAGGAGAAATTAAAATATGGCACATCAAGTCACATTGCCCCACTGGTGCTTCCCGTGCTCTCAAGTTGTCACAATAATCTAACAGGAAGTTAAGGGGATTTGTAAAATATGCTGGTAGTGAATAGTAGTACCTGGTGGTTTCAGTGTTTACCGTGTGCTAAATTTCCCATGGTTCTGTACAGCTTCCAACAATGTAGCAAAATTGACTGGACTTCCAAAACAAGTACAAAACAGCCAAATGTTCATCGAGAAAATGTCAACAACTTGTCACTGTCTAGTAATATTTTTGGAGAGGACTCGTGTCGTTGTTTTCTTTGTCGTTTTTTTTTTAAGAAATACTTTTCCATTTTTCCTCATTTCCAGAGCAAAGGATCATAATCTCCTAGTCAACTGCCTCTTTATGATGAGTTAGATTGCTTTGCTGTCAGTGTTTTTTCTTACCAGGTGGGTAGTTGTGCTTTCTTCCTACTATCCACTCCAGCAGGCTTTCCACCAGGTCCATGTTGATCTTGTCCAGGTCCATTGTTGCTATAGTCTTGAGCACAGACTTCTTAGTATCTGCACGAGCAATGCAAAATTTGACATTTATGCCCTGGTAGGCACTGACAGCTTATTTGATTAAAACCAAAATATACTTTCATTTCACCTTTGTATCTGATGGTGAGGTCCTGCAGGCTGAGCTGCTGGTCTGGGACTGAGTCTTTGACAAAGTCTTTATTACAGAAAGACATGAAGTTCCAGACATCATCACCCAAATCATCTACCACGTCCCTCAGGTCCCCTCTGCTTCGGGCACCTGTGGAAGACTGATTCTGTTTTCCTGAGCGCATGTAAGGGCTACCATCCTCAATGACATAGCTGGAAAAAACAGCACAATACAAAAACCATTGTGTTACTACCCAAATTGTAAAGACAGTCTTTGGTTTACTTAAATGTTTTAAAATGAATTTACCCAGTTTTAGCAATGGCATCTTCAAGAAAAAACTGGTCAACAGGAAAGGTGCGCCCTGGAACAACACACATTTATTAGAATGAAGAGGGGAATGTATAGAATGAGGTGTAAGCAGAATAGAATGTGTCAGTTCTGCTAATAGATTACCTGGTATGTGGATAGCAGGACAGTTATAGAAATAGTCAGAAAAGAGGTCTGCATTAAGAGTGGCACTCATGAGAATAATCTTCAAGTCAGGCCTCTGCACCATCAAGTCTTTGAGCACTAGCAGCAGAAAGTCACTGAAAATAACAGCAGATTAAGAGACAAAAAACAAAGAAGCAGCTTAAATTTTTTTTTCCAGGTTCACTTTTCCACACGTTACAATACACGTTACAATACAAGAGCCATTAAGCTGAAGTATTTCTGTCTCACCTCTCCTCTGTTCGCTCATGCACCTCATCCACGATGACATGCGTGACTCCTTTGAGGTCTGCCTCGCCCTCCAGTCTCCTCAGCAGCACCCCTGTGGTGCAGTACAGCAGCCTGGTGGCTGAAGTCTGGTAAAAGGAGTAGTCAGTGTTGGAAGAGTATATAGTATTAATATAAAAATCAGAGAAGCAGAATGCTGTAGATGTTTTTATATCTGTATCTGTACCCTGACACTCTCCAGGCGGATCTGGTAGCCCACAGAGTTTCCCAGACACTCTGCGCGCTCCTGTGCCACTCTCTGAGCCACTGACATGGCAGAAATGCGGCGAGGCTGCGTGCAGATGATATTGGCCACCTGCTCCGCGGGGCCACTCAAAGAGGCATCCAGAATGAACTGAGGAATCTGAGTGGTCTTACCACACCTGCAGAAAAGGCACATTAATACAAAAAAAGCACATGAAACACAGTCATGTTTAGGAACAGGCAATAAACACGGGCAAGTTTAGCATCTTTTTTGTGAAGGTGAATTTCTATACTTCTTTCAAACTCGAGTCTTCTTTTATATTTATATTTATCTTACACTGGACTTTGGTGCAGCCCGTCTGTTCAACTGAAATAAGCCTTTTAGCTCCCTTCAGTCTCGCTTTTAACTGACTCTTGCTCAAAAAGAAAAGATTTGAACAGCAGGTTTCTGCCTAAGACTATATATGATTATATTATATGATGATCATACTGAACCATCTATCCTTAACCATTTTCATACAAAATCCAGAGTACAAAAGAAAGAGTTTAGAACAATGTGAAGCCTGAGCTTTTGGTTCATCGAGATTACCTATGTTCACACACTGATCTCATTATTTAAAACTTCAAATAATTATAACATTATAACAGCAGATATGACAGTAAATAAGGAAAGCCATAGTAGATCTCATTTATAATCTATCAATTTTTATATATCTGATGTAAATGTTTTTAATTCCATACAAGCTAAAACCCTTCATATATCCATACATCACATTTGACTTGCTATTGGTTGGGGAAAAAAGGCTGAAAGGGTGGATCAGTATCATTATAATATATACATATTTTTTAAATCTTTAAGTCACGGTAATACTTTGGGACCTACCCAGTCATCCCACTGATCACCAGCATCTGACACTGGTCCAGCACATCTAGGATGTGATCTTTTTCTTGCCAAGCTGGAAGATTCTTCCTCTGTTCAAGCATAGAACTGTACCGTCTGGAGGACTGGTTTGACAGCGGAACCGAAAGAAATCGGAAACAGATTACAAGGGATGCATCATACTGAGAAGGATGTGGAGGAAGAAAAAGCAAACATATATATACACATTTTTTTCCTAAGACCCACCCGTTTCCTACTGAACTCTTTGCACAGCTTGCTGTTGTCTAGCAGCAGATTGCCCATCGTATTGTGCTTTTTCACCATCTTCTTCTTTAGCTTCACGTAACTCTCGTTCTCAACTGGAACTGCGTGGTCCTTCTCATCCTCGTCTTTCTCATCCAGCTCCTCTGCATCCACTGTCCGTTTTACTAAAAAGTGAGCAGAATTAAATACAGCTCTCTATTGTATAAAGAAACAACAGAAAATAAATAGCAAAAATGTACATTTCTATCCGACTCACTATCTGTGGTCCTCGGGTTGTTAGATGCAGCAGCCCTCCTGCTGTTTGCATGGTTACTACTGCTGGTAAAGGTACTCCTGCTCTCCTCAGAAGCATTGCTCCTTACACTTTTACTCTTTGCTATGGCAAGAAAAGGTGGAGGAACAACAACAACAGGAGGCGGGGTGCTGTATTTGTGATGCCGTATGGACAATAGTTCTTTCATGGTATTTTCATCCTCACACAAGGTTATCAGGGTGTAAACAACAGGCTCGCTGCTCTTTGCTGCAGACAATGCCTCTCCAAATAATCTCTCAGTCACATGGAGCCTCCCCGCAGCCCAGAGAGACTCATCATTGGTACTGAAGGCAACTATTGGTGCTTGAAAAGGGTAACGGTTCCCTTTGGGGAAACGAACCTCCAGCTCATACTCAGGAGGCGAATAGCTGCTGACACCAGGCTGGCTTGGGCCCTTCAGGTCTGAGGAACCAGCCACAGACATGTCTTTTTTGGAAAATTCATGTTTGAACCTGCATTTGTCTCCATAGCGGCAGCCTTGACCTTTCATGTAGAATTTGCAGATATCACGGTTGTTTGCAGCTCCTCCACCAACCTCTCCTTCATTCTTGACAGGAGATCCTGAGAGGAATGACAGGTCCAGGGTTACTGTCCATACAGCATTGGCAATGCGCTCACTGAAGCGCTCGCCATAAATAGCAGCTAGCGCCAGGGCTTCTTCCTGCCTTTGGATTACACACTCATCCAGAGGCACCTTCTCAAGGCCATCAGGGGAAACTGCTTTCTGACCATAGCGCTCAGTGAAAATCTGTTGGAGGAGCTGTTCCAAAGTTGCCCCGAACTCTCTTCCACCAGCCTCCAGCGCCTGTTTGCTGCGCTCTCTGTCAAAACCATATCTAAACAGAGGAAATTATGAGAAAGCAGTGGGTTAGAAGCTAATTATATTTACACACAAAAGCACAGATTCAGAACATCTGATTTAGCTCATAGGTAAGGCGCTGGAAATACAACATAAAATTTGAAATCACCTGCAGAGCTTTCCTATGGCAAATAAGGAGATAACAGGTTCAGGGGTGGGCCGTTCATCCTCATATTCTGGGTCAAACGCTGGGCTCTCTGCTTTCTCCACAGGCTCACCATTTGTGGCCCAGAACTGGCCTTCCTCACGGTAATCCAATTCATCAAATTCCTCTTCTTCCTCCTCTTCTAGCCTGGAATAATCTGAACCAGAATCACTAAGGAACAAACAGAGGGTTGCATGAGTTTATTTCCTAGCTTTCTAATTATTCTTTTCAAACAAGTGAGTACTGTACTTACTCATACAGTTCATCAGAGTCCTGAGTCTGTAAATCCCTCAGCAACTCCTTGAGTTGTTCCTGGTTCTCATTAGTCATGAAGATCTTCTGCAAGGGCATACTGCTCACCTCTGGTCTGATGCCATCACTGACCTTTGAGTGCATCCTGGTACTCGCCAAGGACCTTGGCAGAGCCTTGCTACTACTTTTCCCATCTCGGTCTCGATCCCTAGCTCCCCGTCCTCCTCGACCACCATCCCTGCCACCAGCACGGCCGCCACCACCTCGTCCTTTACTCGATCTGCAGGCAAAAAGAGACATGAGGCAAACAGATAGGAAATCAACTGAAGCCGAGCACACAAACCTAAATATTACTTCAATATATATTAACACCTGCTGAAACGAGAGGGTCCAAAGTCAAGGCTGAAATCATCCCCGTCATCCCAGCACCTGGTTCCTCCTTTCCGATTTCCACCTACTCCTCCTCCTCCTCCTCCTCCTCCTCTTGGTTTATTAAATCTCCCACCTCCTCTGTTGGGCTTCCCACCTCTTTTCCTTGCGTTCATCTCTCTATCAAAGGACACATGAACAGTTTCATTACATAAACACCAGTACAAATACAAAATTGACTATTTAAAAAAATAAACCCAAAAACACTGCTGTCAGAATATACTTACACTCAATCAGTGTCCAATCATAGCAGCAAACAATCTGCGAAAAGAGACAATAAAAAGCATGGTCTGAATAAATCTTTCAAACCCTTGGAGTATCCCCCCCAAATAAAATCCTAGATAGACGAGGGAGAGAGAGCTACTGGTTGCGGACCCGGGAAGAGCAGGCAGCTACTACTGTCCACCCTCTGCAGAGCACATTCACACATCGCTGTGGGCTGGCTGGCCGTGGCACTTCAATTCAAGTGCGAGCAATGAGATGGTGGCTGACACACAGCGCTGGTGGCTACAATTATGCAATCAAACTTAACGTGCAGACTAACAACCCAGTCAGGGCGATGACCGATTAACCCCACGGCTAGGTGGCTGGCTACAGGCAAAGTACAAAAGAGCAGAACATATCAGGAATAATGTGCAAGTAAGGTGCTGCACGTTAGTCAGCTTCAAGTATGAGGAGTCGGCTAGCTAACAAGCTAACAGCTAGCAAGCGCACTCATCACTTTTAATGTAACAGTGAGCTAACTGAAAAAAGCCTCCCGGCAAGTCAAGTCAGTGAGTTTAAATGCTTTTAAAAATGTCAAGAAGTATAGAGCCATGTTATAAGCGGTAAAGTGCGCAACAAACTGAAAAACGAAACTTTAATAACAATTGCGAACAAACCTGAACCAGCTGCTCTGACCACCGGTAGCCTGCATCTCTTCCATTGGCCCAAACTCTTGAGTTCAAAGTTTCTTTTCCGGTTTACGTTTGCGCTTAGAAAAAAAACCACAATAAAAAGTTAGCAAACAGTATCGCTTGGTCACTCGACAAGGTTAAAGTCGAAGGTTTTAGCGGCAGTAAGCCTTTCTTAGTATTATTTTAAAAACTGTAGTTTAATACAACACCTTTAAAGCTTCGCACGAGCCGTTAGAGATGTTAGTTTGCGCCAATTCCGTAACCATGGTAACGAGGGCTAGCCTCTAACTGCCTTTAAAACACAGGATCCCCGGCTTACTGGCAGGCAGCATTAGCTATATTTAAGGGCGAGTAAAAGTGAACAGCTACAGCGCGGATGTAACTTGTGTCATGGTCACAACTTTCTAATCAGCTGTCTGACTTTTCACATTGAAGAAGTTGGCCAGAACGCAACATTTGCTCTCGGCTCTGACAACCATCTGCCAGCTGGGGGAAGCTGTCACGGATGTCTGGTAGAGTGTGAATGTGAAGATCTGAGTTCTAACACCTAGTGCGCGCACACTCACTCACACACACACACAAATCCTGTTCTGATTCGGTCTGATTTTCATTTTCAGATAAGAAAGGAGGCGATTCTTTGAACACTAATGATGGTAAATATCCTCTTCGCGCTTCCACAGTTTGCGTATTCTTGTGACAGCGTGAATAAATGTGTATTTGTTTACAGGGGATGGACCTCTGAAAGTCTCCTACATTTTTCCAAACGGGGACAGATATGGTAAGTTATAGCTGGCTGATGATCCAACTTTACACGTGAGACATTTCCACGTGTAAAAATCTTGGGAGGAAGAGACCTAATTCTTGGTTAGAGCAATACAGAATGCCTAAATATGCCTGCTCAGATGAAATTTACGTCTATGCTAGTTATCTATGTTGTCCACAGAGGGAGAGTGCAGCAGGTCTGCATATGGAGCACTGGTGAGGAGCGGGGCTGGTAAACACACCTCAGCAAGTGGCATCATATACACTGGAGAGTGGCATGAGGACAAAGTATGCATTTACTACCTCAAACATCAGTGATTTAAATTTACCATGTGGTTAGACAAACATAATCTCCCTCTCTGTCGCTCTCCCAGATGCATGGCAGAGGGACCATGCAGTATCCCTCTGGAGCACAATATGAAGGAGAATTCAAAGACAACATGTACAACGGCACGGGAACATACACCTTCCCAGATGGTTCCATGTGTAAAGGTCACTTTCACAATAACAGGTAAAAAAAAAAAAGTGCCCTTTTTTCTTTAGTATTTTCTGAAAACAAATTATTAGATAAATATTAAAGACAACTATTATGAGAGTTTTTATCTTAAAAGACACAAACATGTCATTCGGCAGTTTGCACAGCGGATGCAATTGACCAAACAAGAAGTCCCAGACAAACCCAGTACAGTTCTTAAAGCACCTGACGATCAGACGAGATTTAAAGTTAATGTGCATAGTGTGGGGAAGATTCAAATGCAGGATGTGGGAACAAACAAAAATTTAAAAAAAAAAATCATATGCACAAGTGATCGACTGAGGATGAGAAACAGGTGGGGAACCAAGCACAGGTGAAAGTAATCAAGCACAGGCAAAGACAACCACAACCAGAGAAGCAGGCGGGAAGACAAAAACAGGAAAGAAAGAGTGAAAATTGACACATTAGGAAACCAACTATCAAAGTAAAGCAGGAAATAGCTAAAGGACAAATTATAAACACTGAAATAATAAGACTTAACACTTAAACATGATAATAAATAGAAGGCGCTACTACATAGACCAAACAGTGGGGATTAGTCAGGGAAACAATAGGAAGACTGGAATAACAGTAATATCAAAGCAGGAACCAAAAGAGGAATTTAAATGATCTCAGCTGGTGATATAAAAAAAAGAAGTATAAATCTAATTTTATGTTTGGTCCGCAACCTGCTCTAAATCAATTTTACGCTGCAGCTTCTTGAACACAGAGTAGAACATTGATTAGTTATATCTGAATTTGCATATTTCCACATTCTTTATAATCTGTTCACGTGACAATTTCTGTGATTGGAGTAGTTTCTGCTCAATTAATCCTTTTTGGTCTTAAGAATAGTCAAGCATGAGGCAGAAAGTACCCGTTTATTTCCTAGCTGGAGTTCTTAGGTTTGGTCAAGCCAGCTAACACAAAGGAAGCCTGGCTATGTTAAACTTCCTTCATAGGTCAAATCCCGGGACCCCGACATAATAAATTTAAAGAATATATGGTAAACAACAACTGTTTGGTTGAACTGTATCCAGACCAGATTCAAATTTATGATCTTTCCTTATTTTCATTTATGGTACGTGATTAGTTACAGTATTGTGTATAACCCTGTAGTTGTTCTTTCTTTGGTTCTTTGGCTTTCTTTGGTTCAAGCACATGAAATTGAAGGTTTTAGCTGTTTTTACTGGTGTGTTCCAGGTTGGAGGGAGATGGGGCCTTCATTAGCACACAGGGACTGGTTTGGACGGGGGAGTTCCATGGCAAAGCAGTGCTTGGACTCAAATTGCAATACGATCTTTAGGCAAAACAAATACCAGACTTTGGCACCACATAACTTATATGATTCAGCCTACATTAAAATGTAACTGTATCAGACAACAAAGTTCTTCTGTATTTTGTTTTTCATACAAGATCTTGTGCACATTTTCTTTCACTGTATATATTAGTGGGTGACTATCGGTGCCATAAGTGAGTCAGGTATCTACAGTACTGTGTCTTGACTCTTTGTGAGAGTGAAGGACAAGTGCCGGGCAATTTTATTATCACTGCACCACCATCCAATCCCAGAGGGGCTCATGTCCCCGTCCATAACAGCTGTACCCAAACTGCTGGAACATTGGCCTGGGGAAGAGTGAGTATGTGGTCATTTTGACCTTCAGTGTGTGTACACACAGCTTTGTGTGTGAACTGGCTTTCTGCCTCACATAACCCCTCCGACAACTCGGCCAGCGAATTAAAATGAGTCGACAAACAAACGCAGGTGTTCAACACTGTTTAATAAGCAACTCTGCAACTCTGATATTGTAATCTGCCACTCTATTGTATAATGCCTCTATGGATGTGTAATTGCACATACCCCTGAACATCTGCAGTGTCGAGTATTTACTGGATCTAAACTATGCAGATATGGAAGTGTGAGTAACAAAAAACACATATATAGTGTAATAACGTCCATACATTACTGAACACTTCTGGTGAAATATTACCCCAGATACAATAAACGGCAATTTTCACTGATTGTACAGTTTTCAGGTAGAAAAAAAACCCAATTTTTTTTTGTATTGCAAGTCTTCAGTAGGGACTTGAATGCAAATAGCAGAAACAAGAGAATAAAATCAGGAAATGGCACTCAAATTTGGCACAAGATCCAAAAAAAACAAACCATTACATCTGAACTTTAAGTGCGACCAACACTCACAATGAGCTACTGTGTTTCATGACGATGCACAGCTTATGCAGTAAATGTTTAGAGGTTCAGGTGTATCAGAATGTATATTCCTCTTTACAGGTAGTGAGCCAGAGAATGGCAAGGAAGCTTTTAAAACTGTTGTTATATATATATTTACACATACACATATATATATACATATACATATATATATACACATATATGTATATGTATATATATATATATATACATATACATACATATACACACATATATATATACACATATATATACACATATATATATGTATGTATGTATATGTATATATGTATGTATGTATATATATATATATGTATATGTATATATATGTATATATATGTATATATATATATATATATATATACATATATATGTATATATATGTATATATATATATATATATATCTCATCTCCATAAACCTGAGAATCTATAAAGTATACAATATTATCTTTAAGGATATCGCCTTCCTGAAGAAGAAAACAAAAAGAGAATCCTGTGTGGTGCACAACACTGTGACTCTACGAGAAACAAAAAAACTTTTCTTACGGGGCTGGAAAGACAAAAAGGTTAGCCATTTAAAATGCCACATTAACGCGTGAACACAGAACAGAACAGTGGTCATGCACATTTCTACAAGACTGAGTATCAAAATTATTTTCTATACAGAGATAATACGTAATGGTTCGTAACCCCTCAAAGCAAGTAGATAACAATCTGAAACAAGCAACAATTGTACAAAAAAAAGTACATGCTTTTTGTCCTTTGTGCTTATTTGTGTGCCTAAGTAGAGACATATCCAGGAATCAAGGTGCTTAGCTCTGGAGCCTCGTTTAGGCAGTTGCAAGGACGTTGCACTAAACTGGAAAAGCAGCACCATTATTGTGACAACTGCCACCACCATTGTGGTTCGCATGTTGTGCTGTTGTTGAGTGGAAGTGGGGCGTCAATTAACAGAATGGCCGCTGTTCCAATCATCCCTTGGGTTCGAATAACTCCAGATGATTCGATAGAAAAGCTCAGGGAAGCAAGCAGAGACAGTCCAGTTTTCACTCTAGAGGTCTTTTTGCTTTAAAATAAACAAATTACAATTTTTGGAAATACTTCAGATAAAAATATTTTGTTTGTTTTCTAATGTTTTGCTTCTATGTGGCGTGCCAAGACAAAACAGACACGCCACTGACCTCTAAATCTGTGGAGGACAAAGAGTGCCAAACTAAGCAATCAATAAAACATAAATAAATGTTCCATTATATGGATGAAAAACCTTCTAAATTGCCTTCACTTAGTCATAAAAAGGGATAATTTGATTCTTTTATTTTAATTGCTTCTGTGTGTATAAATATCTGTATTCACAACAGCCAAGAAATGACACGGTCAAGACAGACTTGTGGACTTTCCAATATGTCCATAATATTGAATAATAATCTTTGCAAATATCTGTCAGAACTGTGTCTAAAAATGTATTTTATTGAATGCCTTCTGTGCATTGAGAGAAACTATTTTGTGTGTTTGTTTATGTATTAATATTTGTTTGAGTATTTCTCTGTTTGCATTGTTACCACAATAATCTATAGACATCTTGAAGTTATAAAGTCATAGAAAATAAATAAAAATAAAGAGAGTTTATCTTTGAAGCTTTGACATTTAGGAAACAAAGAATTTTTAAAAAGACAATTTTGGACTTGTTTTTCAAATACTGCACACATTTATTTATTTCCAATTAAATTTAAATCCTTAATCAATTTGTTAAAAATGTACTAAAAATAGCAGGCTCCAGCGTCCTGTGACCCTGATAGGGAAAAGCAGAAGAGAATGGATTAAATTTACTAAAAATATTTGTTTTAAATCATGAATTTATTTCAGTTTTATTTCCCCCTTAGTGTCTACGATTTCAAGCAGCTTTCTAACTGTTCACGTTGAGCCTGGCATTAACTAACCAAAAGATACGATGTTGATCTTATGATGAACTTGAAATTACAGCTGCTTAATTTGCATAACATAATAAGAAATTGATTGAGAAATGAAAAAGTTTGCAGTTGAAACATAATAAATGGATAAATAAACAAATGGACAACAAGAAATGGGGAAATTGGCAAGTATGAGAATAAATGCATGAGTAAATAAATGCTATGCCTATATTTTTGGTATATTTAATAGAATATTTATTAACTGAATCACTCATTTTTTTAAAAAAAATTTAGTTCTAATCTTGGCAGTTTTGGTCTTCCATATTGGTAAAAAAAAACCCAAAAAAACTTCCCCATTCCACAGTCAATAACAAATTCAAACAAGTGATACACAGGTCATATTATGGCTCAGTCACACTTGAGTAAAACTACGACTATAAACTCATTGCCACTAGGAGAAATTAATAATTGCTCGGGCGCTGCACTGAATTTTTCACATTCGGCAACCAATTGCAAGCAGTTGTGGTGACCAACTGGGGAGATCGAGAGTGCAACACCCCTGCGTCTCTGCAACCACTCCCGATTGTAATTGCCTAGGTCGCCTGCCGGGAGGAAACCTGTTTTCAAACAGTTGTTGTCCAACTCAAAACTGACTGCATCACTCTCAGACAAACAGAAAAAGGTTTGCAAATAACTGTTGACTAATTTAGAAATGCAGACAAATTACCGACATGTTGCAATCCACCTGAGCCAATCTGCGCCACCAACTGACTGCATTTTAGTTATATTCCTGTGTAATTTTCAGTAAAAATCGCTGTCCTGCAGCAATTACTTCACCATTTGTGGAGGAATTTATGAATTTGTATTTCAGATGTTTGAGGTTCTGGTTGGACTCTTAATGTAAGCAGTTGCTGTGACGTTCTGTGTCCGTAGAGGGCAACAGATTAGCAATTTTCACTGATTTATCTCAGATGATTGCTTTATTATCACTAACAGATTGCATGTAATTGCCAACTTGACCATATTCAGTGACATACTGATAGAAGACTGACTCCATCTTGTTGCCGGTTCATCAATGTCTTTGTTCTTGGCACACCACAGTGGCTTTGAAGACAGCGACTGACTGTGAGTGGTTGCAGGCTGGTCTGCGCCTTTTGAAGGAACCATTTCAAAAGCAAGTTAATTGCACATGGTTGCAATAATTGTGGTCACACTGCAGCCTCCAACCAATGTTTTCCCCAGTGTGACTGTAGCATTACAGCTTCATTCAAAGTGATTCCAGCAGTGATATGAAAAACTGAAATGTTTTGTTAAAAAGTACATCTAATTAGCTTCCGTGACCTCTTCTATGGAGCTGACCTGAACTCGACTGCAGGTACAACATTAATCGAAACAAACCCTGGAGGACATCAGTAATTATAGGTTTAATGTTGGTTGATATGAAGCTAAGATATTTGGAATAGCAGGATTTCTGTATATAAGGTCAATTTTCTACTTAAAAATACAGATATAGTTTTTTTTTAAGACAAAACATTTTGTTTTTAAACCCACGTCTCCCATTTTTTTAGATTTCCTTCTCCACACAAAGACTTTTACACATCCACAGAACAAACCCATACACTAATAAGCTGGTATATTTCTCTCTAGTTTTTTTGGTGCCTTCAGAGCAAAGCGCTCCCATTTCTACATTTGGAATATCATAACCCTGTGGCTCCATTTCGATTTTATAGAAAATATATAATAGAAATGTTTAAATCCATCACCGACAATCCACAATCCCTATACCTACAGTAGGCTCTGTGTTAAATTTTTTAAAAAAAGGTTCTTTCAAACAATCATTTATCACATAATGTTTAGAACACACGTTGATACAAATAAAAAGGATAACATCACTGAGGAATCAGAAGAGCACCGACATGTTAAAAAAAGGGACATGGCGTAGAAATTGATGTTTTTGTTGTCTAACATCGGGGGGTGGGGCAGTATAACTGGCCAAAAAAAACAGTTTCCTGCTACAGCGATACCAGGTGTTTCTTATAACTGCTACCTCTGTTCTTGCCGGTCATGCATGTTCATAGTAGTTATAGGCACATGTCAGTGTGTGGCACTCTTTAATTTTGATCCATTTTACAACTCATCTTTGATCCTCTTGTCGTTTCTTCCATTGCTGCATCGACCGAGAAAGTGACTTTTCCAGCCGCCAGCTCCTCCTTCCCTCCTTCCTCCCGCCAGCGCTGCTCGGTACGACCTCCTAAAACCACTCCCAAGAGGCTCAATGTGTGACCTTCGCACTGTTACATCCACCCCATGCCCTCACGCCCCCCTCTCTTCCCTCCTTCCCCCTATGTTATGGATTCTGCAGCAGCCCCTCCCACTGGATGGGCTGCGAGAAGACCTCTCTCTCCAGCCACATCTCGTAGCTGTAGTGGAAGTCCTCCGGCAGCTCTACGCGCTGGCCCAGCACGCTCTGCAGGCAGTTGTCCACGGGCGCGAAATCTCCGTTCTTGTTCCTTTCGTAGCGGCGGCTGTTGAACTTCTCGATGCTCTCCCGCAGGGCACACTCCTCTGCCTGGAAGTCCCACGGCCGTGCGTCGATATCTGCGATTTTTACACAATTTGAATTTTAATTTGAGTGCCTGCTTCTTCTTTCTATCTCCTACTCTTTCCCTCTCTCGCGCGCTCACAGTGACAGATCGCTTGCTCTCCCGTGAGGAATGGTGACCCTGAAAAGTCCCCCCACCCCACTCCCACCCCCATCCCTGTTGCCATAGCAACACAATCCAGACGGTTTGCCATTGGCTGCTGGACAACTGTACTACAAACATATATGACAGTACAGGAATCATGCAACCAGCTACACAAAAACCCACATACATGCAGTAATTATCTTGAATGTGCCATTTTTCACAGCCCCGGGTACACATGTTCATTATGCTGCAGTCTCCTCTCTGTTCATCAGCTCTGAGTGAGGGTAGAGGAGCACTGCTGGGGCCAATTAGCTCTGTGACTGCTTCGTTTAGGAAGATCTAAAAGGCTAAACTGAATGTATTCTGAGCATCACTGCAGGATGTTCCTAATTTAATCTGTGACTCCAGCCTATCAACATACTACTTACTAAGCTCCACTCGACAGTTTTTGATTAACATAATAGACTTGTCTCATCATCATAAAGCATACAATAAAACTGTCCCAGCTGTTCCCATTAAGATGCTGTTAGAAAATTCTATTTTGCATTTTTAAATCAGACTTTTTATTTGTATTATTTATATTTTTACTACATCATCTTTTCTTTTAGCTAATGTATTTTGTCACTGTCAGCTGTGAACTAAGAGCCAGACACTGGCTTATCACAGACATATTAAGGCATACTGACATTTTTTACAGCACATTGCAGAAAATCTGAATTTGGAAGTGCTGTTATAACAGTGTTTGTCCAGCAGAGGGTGCTACATGTGTTCAGCACTCTGCAGCACAAGTAGCAGAGAGTCATCAAAGCTGAATGGTGCAGAACAAATGCCTTCTTCACTTAAGTTACAGTAACTTTATGGTTTAAATATACTGTGTGTGTATTATACATAAAGAATACGTGTTGCTATATCTATTAAAGCAGCGGTCCCCAACCTTTTTTGCGCCACGGACCGGTTTATGTCCTACAATATTTTCACGGACCGGCCTTTAAGGTGTCGCGGATAAATACAACAAAATAAAACCCATACCGGTACCAAAAAAAAGAAGATTTATTCATAACACATGGGAAAAGACCCAGGGAAACCGAGTTAACGATAAAACCGATAAAAACCCTGAAAACCATGAATTTTACACCCGAGCCTCAACTCTTGCGGCCCGGTACCAAACGACTCACGGACCGGCCCGGGGGTTGGGGACCGCTGTAATAAAGGATATTTTTTGTGTATCTGCCCCCAAAATCACATATCAGTTGCTCCAAATTGGATAAAAAATGGTTAAAAAAATTCCTAGACATAAAGGGTTAAAAGGAGTAAAAATGAAATAAAACCCAGAGAGCACACGAGTCACAAAACATAAATTGGTCTTTAGTAAATCAAACTGAACTGTGTAAACAGATTATGGGCTGTTCCCTAGAACACAGGGATACAGTCTCTTCCCGTGAGACGCATTTTGACCTTTCGTCCACACGTAAACAATGTTTTAGGTCACTGAAAATGGAGCTTCTGAAAAAATCCTTGCAGGATGCTGGACTGTGCACAGTGTTATTTATAGTTTCTGATTGGCCAATATTTCTATATATTTTGGGGGGGTTTTCATGATATTTTTCAAAATATAAGCAGAAAATCCCTGTTTTCACAAATCCCTGCATACTGCTTCTGCGAGCTGCTATTTACCGTTTCCATAGGCCCAGTCATCATTGAGCCTGTGGCGGACCTTCTGGTAGATAGCCGACATGGTCTTCATGTTGCTCTTCCTCCACTGGCGGCCCAGGTACTTGGTCTGAATCTTGAGCAGTTTGAGAACATAGAGCTGCATCATGGCCTGCTTCACCTTCAAAGCCCTCTTCAAGATGGGGGCAGACTTGAAGACAACCAGCATCTGAAAGAAAAATAAAATATTATGAAGCAAAATGAATGCATCTTACAAACTAAATGTCCCTTTAACAGGATGCACACTCAAAAGTAGGCAGATATCACTTTGCATTCAGTATAAAGATAGTGAATTCAGGTGGGCGTTCCAACCTAAGGCTTCTTTATGAGACGCAGACTAATGCAGATTTACACACCATGGTCCTCGAGTGTTTCCACTTGGTCAGCTTGTTCAGGATTCTCAGCAGATTAATGCAGGAAAACAGATTCCTCCAGCAGAACTGACTGCTGTCTCCGGCTTCCTGAAAACACACGTGGAGACACCGAGATCGTCATGACACAGCGAGCGCTACGTTCTTAGCTGACTGTTACTCATTGAGGCTCAATCAGTGTGACTCACCAGGCTCTCAGCTGTAAGCTCAGGCATCTCATGGACCACACAATGGGGAAAGTCCAGCACACATATACTATAGTGTGAAAACACAGAAATAAGCAACGAGAGCCAAAAACTGACGACTTTGCAGATCAACCTGTCACCTGTAACTTAATGTGAATCTGTATGAACCTCTTTTAGGTTATAACACCAAACAGATGCCTGTGCGACTGATCGTCGGAGGTTGAAAATGGTGACGTAAATGGCGCTGTAAGTCGAAAGGATCAGAGAAAAGGATCCTACCTGTTTTTGGCACTGATGTAAGACATGATGTTCTGGTTAAAGAACTTGAGGATGAGTGGGATACAGTTGGCAAACACCAAGTGCTGGGAGACAATCTCAAACTGCAGGGAAAAAAAGAGGAGGCAGCAGTGAGGAACAGTCTGGAGAAGAGCCATGGCTGAAAATGCAACTGTTACATTTGGTGATATGTATTGGAAGAAAGGAAAGTCTATCAATCAATCAATAGAATTAAAAAAAATAATACA
>VUQG01023980.1:7899-19008 GCA_015106755.1 Etia nguti | reverse complement strand
TTTTTTTATGACATAAAAAAAAAAAAAAAAAAAAAGCACAGATTGTGGTATAAGAAATATGATTGAAAATGTGTGAGGCAATGTGCTAATTACTGAGCCTCTTAGTTGGATTATTGAAGATTTAATGAGCTGGTTTTATTAAACAAAGAGCAATAACTCCAGTGAGAATTTAATCATGAGGTACTCACCACATACTGTGACAGGTTAGGAAGCATTCCCAGGTACAGCATCTCTGCTGGCGTGTCCTCCACTTCCTCCTCACCCTGGGAGATCACATGCGCATGCAGTGGAGAGTCAACACTGAGTGCTCAATACGGCAACATTCGAATCTTTCTTCCAAGTTCATGTTCAAACACCTCAACAAAGGCAGATATAAGCTCGACACTGACAGAATTGGGGAAATTAGAGCCAATCACACGATGTGATCACAGCCAATCGATCGAGTTACTGTTGCTGAACCAGACCTATATTCACGTTCATGCTCAAGTTTGACCTCAGCCACTGTATTTCACACAGTTCTGATGTTACCACGCTGACAACATAGCCCAGCCCAGTATCAGGCAGGTGGTTTACGACTGCAGCTGATCAGTGGACAGAGATCTGAAGAACAGTTTTTGCCAACTGTGCAAGATGCAGTTCTAAAACTTAAAAGAAGTATAGCTAGCAAAGAGTTTGGCTTAATGGGAATGGTACTTTCTTTATTTTTTAATGTATTTGTAACTCCTCACATTAGGTAACTGTGTCTGGTGCATAAGCCTAATAAGTCCGAAATCAGGTGTGCTTGGAGAAATCATTAGAGTTGTGCATGCTCCCTACAATACACTCTATGTTATACACAAGCCTGGTAAGATTGCTGACCAGAGTCAGTGGACACTGCTGCAGCTCCTCTTCCCTTTTGATCTGCACTTCAGCAATGGACACGTACTTATGCTGGAGAAAAGGAAAAAAAAACAAAAACATAATTGTTAATTAGCATTGTCAGCTGACACCTAGAGCTGTGTGATTAAGCATATCAGTCTGTTCTAAGAAGAAGTTATGGATTTTTCAGTGGGAGGCCAATTTCAAGGGGATTCAACAGTGTGGGAGTATTGATTAAGGGAGACTATATCCACAAGGAAGGGGATAAGAGCATCTAGAAATGTGAATTTGTGTAATAATGACTTACTAAGTTAAAAACACAGAAAATAATCAGTGATTTCCACACTCACCTGTTTAAGAGTCTTGACACTCTCATGGATGGGTCTGGGTAAGCCCACCAGGGTTTCTGTGTCACTGTAAAGTAACGAACAGCACTGAATGAAGAAGTCGCCAAAAACTGAATGAATATAGATATTTAACAGTCTCAGATGAAGCACCTACTTCCCCAGAGTAAAACCGATGAACTTGTTCCTACTCGTCTCGAGGAAGTGCTCGATGTCTTTCTCCCTGAAGACACAGGAGCAGACTCAAGTGAGATTTAAGCCACGGTTTTTCACGAGAACACAAATATGCGCGCGCACACCCACATAAACGCACACAACACAAGAGCACAGCGTACTGCATCAGCTCCCTCTCAAATCTCATTGGGCACACGGTGTGCTCCTGCTGCTCTCCGGGAGAAGGGTTAAGAACCTCCTACTGATCAGCCTCTAATCACCACTGTCTGATGCAGCGCGCTGACCAAAGAAAAAACCCACAGTAACGAGAGCGCCCAGTGACACGGCTCAGTTAAAGAAAAGGCTTTAACGGATGCAGTGCTATAATGTGTTTGTGTCTTCTCTGAGATGTATTATTCAGCAGCAGCAGCAGCACCCTGCAGAGACACCCAGGCTCCTGTCTGGAATACACAGATGGAGAGCATATTGTTGGATGATAGCGAGGAGAGAAATCTGGAGGAGGATGTGTTTAAGATCTACTTTTAACTTCTCGAAACCAGGGTGGGAAACAGACACCAGCTTCCTGTCGTGTCCCAGCTGAAGTTTCCTGTACCCTAGTGGTCACCGTGGCAACAAACCAACCAATCCTTTGGAAGTTTTGTAGAATAAAACCTCGTATCATGAACACCGTTCTGACTTTTAGGAATACAGACTGCAACAACATTTATTTATTAACCTGACTTTAGGGGCCCAAGGAAGACCTTTGGGGAAGTTGACCCTCTCTGTCGGTGGTCTCAGAGGAGGTGGCGGTGGTGGCGGTTGGATGATGACGTCGCGGTCCAGAGGGTCCACCTCACCCTCAATGCCACTGTCCGTGTCCTCAGGGTCCTCCTCTTCATCCCGGGCGTCGTCGTTCTTAAAGGGGTCTCGCTCATTGTACGTATCCAAGCTGTCCTGCTTGACCAGGGGCTGGGAGACAGAGGGGAGAGGCGGGGGGGTCAGCTATGCACCTACTGTGCAACCAAGGTGTAAACAGCTCGTCCAAATTTTTTAAGACATAATAAATTCCAGTTTTCACTGCAAAACCAAGAAGTGATTGAAAATCTGCCATATAAAATTTACCTGTGAGTTTATCAGCTTTAAACACCTTCTTCTCTGCAAATGTATATAAAATCATGCAAAAGAAATTAAAGGGCTTCCATTTAGACTGCAGGAAGCAGTGGACCAGATACCTTTTTTACTCCATAAAACCAGATGTGTTTTAATTAAAGTGCAAAAGAAATTCACACAGATACTAAAAATTACAAACTTTTAGCTCGAGTGTTTCATATGTGGTTATTAGCTGAACCTATAGTATATAATTTATAGCAATGCAGCCTCAGTGTGAAGACTCTTCAGGGACAGCTGAAGCAAACCTGCTGCAGGAGGAGCATTAAAGAAGCTGCTGACGGAGGTATTTCTGAGACACCACATACTGGTCACATTGAAAACGCACAGCCTTAAAAAAGTTTGTAACTGTACCTGAATGGGAAATAGACCAATTTTCTTCCATTAAGGATAGCAGAGGAGAAGATTGACTCCACTATTATCCATCATATCACCTTAACACAGAGGCTAATTACGACCCAAGTGAAGCTGAAGTCAATACATGTTGAGATTTGCATGTCACTCAATAATGAGAATGACAAATGTGCACAGCTTCTTAACAGGAAAACAGACCGCAATATATCTGCACACACCCACACAGACCTGTGAAGTGGTCTAATTACACAGCTGTGTGGGTGGATGTGTATATGTGTGTGACTTAAATATGAAGCTATATACAGGAGGCTAGCTTTAGGGATCTCCACCTCTAGCGCTCACTTAATACCAAATTTTATCATTTTGAGGCAGTGACAGCCTTCTTTTTAACCTTTAAATAGAAAGAGGGTGGCTGCTTCCCCTTGAAGCTAAACTAAAGTAATTGCCATCGTTCCATATTAAATGTAGCGTTATAGCATCTGGAAACACTTACCCTTAAAGGTCACTAATTAACACACATTATATTTAGAAGCAGTCTTTTTGACCTTTGGAGAGAACTATGTTTGTTTTATCAAATACTTAAAAGTCTTTAAGCTAACTGTTTCTTTGGGCTTTTTTGTCATTGATATTTAGCCTGTCAACCAGCACCCCTAAAGCAAATTATTGTGGTTTAGCGCTAAGGTATGTTTAATAATTATAAAAAGCCTATTACAAGCCTTATAGGAGGATATTTATTTATTGTTGATTTTCAACATTTGGTTAAAGTTGGGGTAGCTGTTTAATTGTGCTCCATGCTAAGATTAGCTAGCCCTACATTTGCAAGTTTTCGTGTAGTTAAATATATGAGAAGGACTCTACACCAGACCTGGAGGCATTCAGCCCTTTGCATTTTTATTTACTTCTGAATCCTATTTTTTCTTTAACCTCACTGAGACCATTCAGGCACAGGCAGTTTTTCCCATTTTAGCCACCAAAGACTCTTTGATAAAGTCCCCTGCTACATTAGCCTTTATGACTAAAGGAGCCTAAAAAGGAGTCAAATTCCCTTCACCTCAAGTAGGTGAGACTGCCATAAGCTGGATGACTGAAAACCTACACAGACACATGTTTACTGCGCTTTAAGACTTTATACTAAGCCAATAGATATTCCACATAAAAAACTGAAGCAACAGATTTCTTGAAATCTTCTTTTAATTCTCTTAGGATACCGTGTCCTGTCGAAAAACTGTGAAACAAATGTGATATATTGAAGAAAGACTTCCACAACACCACAAGCAGCATGTCTGATTAAACTTACCACACATCCACACATCTGCACTGAAGAAACAGGTCAAAATGCAAGCGACAGTCTTAAAAAGACAGTCTTCATATTGAACCCTTAAGTGCCAAACACACACACACACACATACACAAAGCATCTTTGTTTTCTACTTCTACAATGAATGATTGTGGTAAGAGTGCAAGCATCAGGCATGAGTCAGCGTTCGGGGCATTAGTTGAGCTACTGCAGTCGATGTACAGTATTGGTGTATCAGTGGTAGCGCTAATGCTAAGTGAGCACTAATAGTGAGTGTATGGTGGGAGGGAGGGAGTGGGAAGAGGGAGAGGAGAAGGTGAGACTGTGTCGTGAGCCATTCTCTATGGAAAAGCCATTCTCTGCTATGTGGGAGGTAAAGCTAGTGGTGTTTTCTACCAGGGTTAGGGGGCAACTGCTTTTAATGCCATCCATTTAAGAGAGAGGTCAACTGAAACCTACACTACAGCATCTGCAGAAGTAAAACTACAGCAGGGGTGATCTCAATTCACCTCCTCAATGAATGCATTTTAAAGACATTGACCCCTAGTCAACACTCTACGGTGCAAGGTGATTTTTGAGACCAAACCCGGTAGCAATGTGATGAAAACTACAAGGGAGATGCTCCTACTGTTGATGTCTTTATGGGACTGCTCCAGCGCCAGTGATTACAGCCAGCAAGTCAGCCCTGTCCCTCAAACCCTGCCGCCCCATCCCCCCTACTGAGGAGGAAGACTAGAGAAATAGGAGTGGAAAGGAAAGGAGGAAGAAAGAGTAACGAAAAGAGGGGAAAATAGTGGAATATGAGCAAAAAAAAGAGGGGAGAAGACAAAATGGAAAAGCAAAGCAGGCGAAGGGAATGAGAGACACTTGGAGGATTAAAACAGAAGTATGGAAACTGGCATGCAAAAATTATTAAAATAACAGGAGACTTAAAGGAAAGCAAAAGAAATACGCACATGTGCATGAAGCTGGAAACAATTAAATGGAGTATTAGAAATGAGGCAGAATGTAAGGCTGCACCAAAACCACCTATAACATCAGAGTTTTTCCAATCATTATCTATTCAAACACTAAAGAGTTTGCCCAGTAGATAACTTCAAACTCCAATTTAAATCAGGTAAATAATCTGACAAGTGCAGGATGAGTTTTAAATGGCAACAGTTAGAACACTTAGAGGAGGAAATTAAACACAGGTAGAAGGAGAAAAAGGAAGCCAAAGAGGCAGAGAGAGGAGATTTTGCTCGGGGCGGGTTGCAGGGATGTGGGAGAGGAGTGCAAAAAGTCTAGCTCAGTGCAAAAAGAAAATGCAGGAGAATAAGAGGGAATTTGTGGGTAAAGACCTGCTTCTTGGGAAAAGGACTGTCTCCTTCCAAGCTATCAACAAAGGCACTCTGTGGGGACACAAGGAAGGAAGAGGGGCAATTAAAGAGTAAGCCTGTCCAGTCAAAGCTCTGCAGTATTAAAAAAAAAAAAGAGAGGCTGGGATACTCAAAGCTGTCCGAGCACCAAGATCATCTGTGGTCACTGACTTACAGCAGGGAACCGATGATGTTGGAACTTTTGGAAAAAGGTGACCCAGCAAAGAGTTAGAGAGTCTACTATGGTAGAGAGATGAAACTGATCAACACTACATTAGTTTGTATTAATAACAGCATGCCAGCAATATAACTCAAAGTGATACTGTCACCTAAACGTTGTGTAAATGGATTTAGCTTCAGTGTGATGTCCTTGTGTGCTCGAGGGCTAGTACCCTGCGGCTGCGGCGGCCTCTCTTCTGCTGCTGCTGCTGTTCGATGAGCTCCATGGCGGAGGCCGGGGGCGAGGCCGCTCTCATGGCCCTGACCACCTTGATGCTGTCCTCTGGCAGTGGGGGCAGGTTGAGACGCTCCCGGTGTCGCACCTTCATCTCCTGGAGCTCCTCAAAACCTCCCAAAGTAAACTGGAAGACATAAAAGACCCAGGCAAACAGTGATTCATTTGTTCTAGATAACTAGTTGTAATGCCATAGAATATAAAATATATTACCAACAAAGTTTAAGGAATGTTCATAACACAGCGGAATAAAATTTTGTTAATGGCTGACGTTGTTGGTCACACCTTAAAAATATTAGCCTGTTCGACCGCTCCCTAGTGCAACTATCTAATCAACCAATCACATGGCAGCAACTCAGTGTATTTAGGCATGTGGACATGATCATCACGACCTGCTGAAGTTCAAACTGAGCACCAGAATGGGGAAGAAAGACAATCTAAGTGGCTGAACCTGGCACGGTGTTAGTGCCAGATGGGCTGTTGTGTATATTTCAGATTTTCCACATCACAGACATCTGACAATGGTATTAAAAAAAAGGAAAATATCCAATGATTGGCAGTTCTCTGGGAGAAAATGCCTTGTTGACACCAAGGTCAGAATCTGGTGTAAACAACATGAAAGCATGAATCCATCCTGCCTTGTATCAATGGTTCTGGCTCCTGGTGGTGTAATAGTGTGGAGGACTTTTTCTTTGCACACTCTGGGCCGCGCAGTAGCAATTTTGTATCATTTAAACATCACAGCCTACAGAACACTGTACTGTTTTTGACCTTGTCATGCCTTTATGGCCACAGTGTACCCATCCTCTGACAGTTGCTTCCAGCAGCATAAAACACCACGTCACCAAACTCGAACCATCTCAAACTGACAGTGAGTTCACTGCACTCCAGCGGCCTCCACAGTCACCAGATGTCAATGCAACAGAGTAGCAATTTTGCAGCAACTGCGTGATGCCATCATGTCAATATGGACCAAAATCTCTGGGGAATGTTTCCAGCACCTTGTTGAATCTATGCCACAAACTATTAAGACAGCTGTGAAAGCAAAATAAGGTCCAACCAGGTACCAGCAAGGTCTAAATGATGAAGTGGGCACTGAGTGTTTGTTAAACTTGTTTTATTTTTTAAAAAAAAGCAAAACAAAAATGCAGACACGGACAGAAATAGATTTTTTGCATTACGTGCCACTACTTGACCGTAACACACTGACCAGTATTGTTTTCCACAGCAGCAGTAGTACTTTCTTCATGGGGAAGTGTGGCGCATTCATGCTGCAGAACTTGGTCACCATGGTGAAAAGTAGTAGAGCAAAGGGCTCTCCGCTGTAAAGAGGAGAAGCTGAGGGGGGGGTCAAAGGCAACATTTTTAAATGGAATAAAATCACATGCAGTATGAAAGCAACTGAAAAGATATCATGTAACTTCAAAATACTGAATAAATAAACACACACACACACACCGAGCTCATTCTTGAAGGCCTCTCTGGCTGCTATCCACTCAGGTCGGTCGTCTTCTGTTTGCACTCTAATGGTTTCCACCATCAAGTACATGATGCTCAGTAAGACTCTGCGAGAAAAAGAAACATCCAAAGAACTCATCACGGACACATTAAGGCTATGTGTGTGTGTGCGTGCGTGTGTGTGTGTGTGTGTGCGGCATGGATTTTACTGCTGTCCTGACCAGATTTAATGGCCCTAAATGGCCTATAAGTACAAGAAACACTGATATAACAGAGGAAATTATCAGCAAGTAGCACTTGGTTTTGCAAACTGCTCGTGAATTTAGGAAAAAATCATTTCCGAGCTCTTGCTGGATAATGCAGCCGTTCCCTCGTAATTATCTGATGCAATACAGGTGGTGTTTTTTACATTAAAAGCTTTGTTCGCTCAACAAAGCTTCTCGCTCAGTTCAAAAGAACTATAATGGCTTTCGGTTCTGCGGCAGCAATTAAGGGCAAATCCACTCGTCTAGCTTGTAATTATTTGTAAGTGTTCATCTAGGGAACGCACAGACGGCGCTACTGTATGTGTGTGAATCGTCGTATGATTTGGCGTGTTTGTGTTTGTGTGTGTGAGGCCTGTTGTGTTAAAAAAAAAATCCATTTCATTAGGCAGAAGTAGAGTGAAAATGAATGTGAGGACAACAGTCAGCGAATACAATTACATTTTGCAGATTAGGCCAGATGGCATGAAGTTAAGCGTTTTGATTATTTTTAAACAGTATTTATTGGCCTCCTCATCTGAAGCAGACAGGAAGTTGAAGCGGTTTTATGCCGCTTACCTGAGCTCCGTGCTGTCTGCAAGAGAGATGGCAGGCTTCCTCACGGCACTGCTGCACGCCTGGCTGTTGCTGCGGGGACAAACGCTACATGATTTTAGTAGATTACCTAAAAGAGGCAAGCCAGTCTCCTGAATACATCGCAGGTTAGACTACCTGTACCTGTATGATCGACACTTCATCATGATTTTCTTGCTCGTCTTGCTGAAACTGCCCTGCTCTGCAGCTCTATGCAACCTGAAGATGCCTCACAGCGGCTTATGTAACAACAAAGAAGCACTGGAGCCCAACTGAGGCTGACACCAGCAGCAACAAAGCTGACTTGAAGGAGCTTTTGTCATGCCGCGTTCCCAGTGAAGGGGTCTGTGAATCACAGACGACGTGCTACCTATAGTCTCTCCTCAGCAGCCTTTTGTGTGTCGTTGCCTCTCTGAAGTAACAAAGAACAGAGGTGTAGTGCTATGTATCCAGTTACAAATGTGCTCCCAGTGTCATTACATTTGTCTATGACCATGTAACTAAAGTGGCAAGTTTGCATACATTAGTCATCTTTAACTGACCACATCATCAAATGATAGACTGGATTTATGATTAGATCACAGCCATCTGTCTGTTCAGCTTCAGCTTCATCTCTGCCTGGCTGACCATCTTCATCAGCCTCTGCATATTCCTCGCTTCTCTCTCTCTGTTTTCTCTCTGATCCCCAGGGAATGCTAGCCCCTCTCTCCCTTACTTATTCTGAGTTAGACTAAGACGTGAACTTTATTTGTGTTTATGGGGTAATTACTTTTTCACACAAGACGAGGTAGGCGTTTTCACCTAATTAATGAAATCATCATTTGCAAACTGCATTTTGTATTTACTCAGTTTATACCTGTCTAATGTTAAAAATGGATGATCTGAAACATGTAAGAGTAAGACATATGAAAAAAAAGAAATAAATCAAGAATGGGGCAAATACTTTTTCACTGCACTGCAGGGGCATGTCTAGAAGGGGTCATGGGATGGCACCCGCCCCCTCCCATGCCAGCCCATAAAAAGCTTGTTTGAATCTCCACTTTTCTTATAATAAATCTGCAAAAGGACAGGTTGAGGTTTGTACCTCATTTTTCTATAAATATTAAATATGTTTGGTCATTTTGACAATATTTTTGATGGGATTTCCTGTGAAATCACCCCCCCAGACTGTTTTAATTAAACAGTCGGATTCCCCTGGTCCGCACCAGTTCAAAGTCAGCTGCTAGGCGCCAGTCAAGGCGACCCGCCCAAAGGGCACTGCAGCTGAGGTGATCCGCAAGAAGGGCCTGGCTCATCCACCGCGCACCGCGCTTCCGGTGGCGGAGAGAGGAGGGCCACCGAGCGATTGTTCCACCAGCCGCGGCGCGAGCCCAGACCCGCTTCGCGCCCCAGCCTGGAAACGTCCCTGCAGCACTGCATAAAGAACAATGTTACATTTATAACCAGGGTGCCTTACTCACTCTATCTCCATGCTAAGCAGCTCCAGCAGTGCTGTGAAGATGCCCATGTCGTACAGCAGGAAAATGTTGTGCCTGGACCAGTGGAGGACATCCACCTCTGTGTCACACTCATCAAACACTCCTGGAGAAACAAGGCGAGAAACGGAGTTGTGTGAGATTGTCGTCTATATACATAATAATAATACACATTCTGGAAATACGTTAACTCTAGGCTGTATTAATAATGACCATTTATTAATAATGAATAGTGATGATTGTCCGAAGCAAATGATGGCAGAATAGCAGTGACTGGTGTAAATAATGAAATCATTTTATGTGTGCATTCTGGCTCACTGTCACGACCTTGCTGGAGACTTAGCCATGGTTAATATTAACAGTAAGACCTGTGCGTTTTCTCTAAAACCTAAATGTCTGCTGTGAAAAAGGCTTGTACTTTGTGCAGCCCACACACCCTGAGCCAGGTAGAGGATGGCCCTGGCCACCTTCAGCCTCTTGTCCCTGTCCGTCACCTCCAGCGCGTCCAGCAGCCTCATCACGTACGCCCTCTGTTCCTCCAACGTCAGCTCGATCCACCGCCTGCCTCGAGCTGCAGAGAGGGCACAGCAACAAAAGGTTCAAGGTTGCAGTCAGATATATTTAACTTGTAGTTTTTTCTGTGCCTTAGAGAACTCGGAGTGTATCTGTGTCGACTTTTCCGAAGTTTTTATGTACTTTGCAGCATTTTTTTAAGGATTGAAAAATGAGAGGAAAACAAACAGATGCTAAAGTTCCTGTTACAAACTCACGAGTGAAGGAAAACGTAAGGAAAAGAAACTTGAAAACAATCTGGATCTACAGGGAAGTTCATTTTTCAAAATAACAAGAACATAAATAATTTTATAATAATGACACAGTCCTCGCACCTTGGTCTGCTGCGGTCGAGGAATGATGCGGTTGCTACGGGCTGCAGTAAAGCCGTTTCCTATAGTAACATGGACGTTGTAAGCCCTGGATTCTTATTGGCTGTTGTACAAAAGAGGTACTTATCACTTCCTGTTCCCGCTAGGTGTTTTCCTCATCACAGTGGATTACATATCAAACAACTCAGATGTGATTAAAGTGCTGATCTCTTTCAACTTAACACACTCTCACTTGTGTAAGGAAAACACACAAAAACACGTTCTAATTTCAGCACAGATCACTGAAAACTTCCCTTTTTTAAAACAGCAAAGACCATCAATTAGACGTGCCTTGATAATCACTGTAATTCATGAGAGTGACTGAGAGGGTAGCGGCATAAAACATTGATGAGCGCCCCGTCAGCAGCCCCCCCCCCCCCCCCCCCCCCCCCCCCCCCCCCCCCCCCCCCCCCCACCCCCCCACCACCCCCA
>VUQG01023979.1:0-15022 GCA_015106755.1 Etia nguti | reverse complement strand
TTGGAGTATTTTGGGAAGTTGTTTTTCTTCCACTACTGTCAAAAATAAAACGTCAGACTTCTCATCTTAAGAGTAATGGGCAAGCTACATCTTAACACACACACACACACACACACACACACACACAACCCCGTTCAGCTATCTTAGTGAGGACCTTCATTGACATAATGATTTCCCTAGCCCCTTACCCTAACCCTAACCATTAAAAATAAATGCCTAACCCTAACCCTTACCCTAAACCTAACCATAACCTAATTGTAACCCTGACACTAAAACCACATTTTGACCCTCAAAAATGCCTTTAAATGCCTTCAAATTTGTGAGGACCGGGTTGTGTGTCCTCACAAGTGACTGTTGGTTCTCACAAGTATAGTAGAATGCAGATTTCGGTCCTCACAAAGATAGCTAGACAGGAACACACAGAAAGAAGTAGTAATGAATGCATCATTTCTAATTATTTGAAATGACTCAATTTTAAAACAAACATGGAATTAATTGTTATGTTAACCTTTTAACCTTCCTAAATGCAAACAGGACCTATAGTGTTTATTTACATGCTCCATATTTTTATTCTTGGACTTTACTAGATTCACAGTTTCAAATCATAATCTTCTATTGCTGCTCACAGCCTCTCAGTTCATTTTCGGTCTGAAATGAGTGATTTTAGTTCCTATGCTCCTTCGTTTACCCCAGTAAATTTTTTTTATTGGCTGCCCCTCGTAAGCAGAAGGTTTAACCAGCAGGTGGGCGTGGCTTCTATGCCCAAGATGACCATGTTTGGGATATCAGCTCTACACAACAGCATACAGAGACAAGAGTAGAAACAGCTGTCTGAAACTGAGCTTATGGCCCACAGGGATTGCTTGTACATGTCCCGATGTCATTATTTAAACCTATGTTTATGAGCATTAAGCACAGCATAAACATGACACAAAATAAGGATAAGCTTAACAGCTTTCTTTTTAATTATTTTATTTATTTTTTTTTACCATTTTCTCTTTCTCTCCTGGTTTCTCCTCATTTAACATTAGAACTCAATGCCTTTAACCTCTATTTATCTCAACAATGATCATTTAAAGCCGCTTTATTTGCTTTCTTTTTCCTGTTAAATAAAGTTTGGCCCGAACTTCCAAATTTCCAGCCCACTCTGCAAAAACCCGTTGAAAACATTCGCCTGACAATTCTGTGTCAAATTGACTTATGATTTATGTGGCTGTCAATCAAATGTATAAAAAAATGAAGATGTTTTTCAATTTTTTTAAACATGCAGTATGAAGAGTAGACGAGTACTAAACCTTCACTTTAGAGCCAAATTTAACCCAGTATTCAGCTTGATTGCTGTACCAGTTAAACATTTTTTGGAGTTATAATCAACAGAACACTGCTCATTGTGCTATTGCTGAATGGCTGACATTAGATTGACTCCAAGTAATGTGCAGCCTGAAAATGATCCTTATTTACTTTTTACTTTTCAGCCAGATTTAGACATAAAAGGATGACTTCTTTTGTGGTCTTTTGACCACACTGATGTCATCCAAGGACGTCTTTTACTTGTTTGGCATATTTAACTAAGTGGGTCTTAAGTTAAATTTCCAATTTCCATCTATCTAGAAAAGGTCAGTAATATTTTTGCTTCCCCCTGTTTAGATTATTGGAATTTTTTGCACTCAGAGTGCAGCCAAGAAATGATCCATCAGCCGTAGCGTGCACAAAAATCCAACTGCTGGACTTCTGAAATCTCCCTTTCAGAGTTTCAGGGGTAATGATGACATTTTGTTTTATTGCATTTTAAAATGCACACACACGTGATCCTTCTACTGCAAGACTAAAAGATCATTTGAGAGTTTGATGGAACATTATGGCAGCTTGTGCATCCGTGTATTCATGCAAGATGTTAAAATGCGGCAGGTGAAGCTGAATGTACATAAAAAATGGTGTTTCTGAAGGTCTTTCAAAGCTTTTCTTTGGACATTGGCTGCTTTTTTACTCATTTTCAGTCCAGTCCATGTACCTGACCATTTTCAGAGAAACATTTTGGGGGTTTTTGCACTGAACTGTGAGTCTTTGAAACATAAAAGGTACCTAATTTAAGGGATGAACCAGTGTTGTGTCTACACATACCAGACAACTTAGCAAAGAACCAATTTAAGTTATATGTTTAGGCACTTTGTTACTAACAGCCTGTCACTAAAACACATCGCTTGCCCCATTTCTTTAGTTGAATCTATAAAATGTGTTTTATAGATATTTGTCTCATCTTGGCATAGTGTGCTATGTGTCTTTCAAACATTTGCGTAAACTGGACAGAAGAAAAACTGGCAGGTCTAGCAGCAGATGAACAGTTTCTGAAAGTATTATCCTTAAGAAACACAGCTACATGACAGTGGTGTTGGGAATCTAAAATGGAAAGCATCTGATTGGAAACAGCTTTATTTTTTCAGTGTGACAGTGATCCCAAACACATTCTTAATGCAGTAAAATCACACCCGGATAGATAAACACACAGTGGAACACTATCAGTCATGGATCGGCCTCCCCAGATCCTCAAGCAGTGTGTGATCATCCCGACAGAGAACAGAACAGAAGGCAAAAACATCCAAAGAAGGGCTCTGAATGTCCTTCTTGTTTTTCAATTTCAGTCGTTAGGACGATGTTGCATGTAATTTGGGCAAAAGACCGATTGGACTGAGGCTGAATTCTTTTGATCAGTTCCTGCCAGTTGTCCTCACTATGAAAAAAGATAAAACATAATTCATTTAAACACAACAGAGATTAAGCAAAGCTTAGCCAAGCAAGCCATTCACGTTCCCGAATGTTTCGCCTTCTTTTTCTTGTTTTCATGACGTAGGACTCTATAGAAATGGCAGCAAAAATGCATACTGTGCAAGTGTTGTGCTGATCAGTCATTCAATGTGTTTTTGGCATTTTTATGCATTTAAAGGACTCATGCTCCTTCCTGGCTGCCTAAGACTAAAAAGACAGTAAAAGTTCCTGAAACAGTTCACATTCGTGGTTTGTAATATCTTTGTTGGTCTCGGGTCCATCGCTGTGTTTATCAGCCTCTACAGGTGGTGTATTAAATCTGTGATCAGTCCATGAGAGGCAGAAACATGCTTTTTTGTGTTAATGATGTTTCCTCGATGCAGGTTTAATCTCGATCCAGAGAAGATGTGCACTGACGATCGACTCTGGGAGGCCCTAGAGATTGCTCAGCTCAAGAACATGGTGAAAGTTTTGCCTGGAGGACTAGGTGCGCAAACCTAACTCAAGAAAGAATACATCTTATTGCACCAAAAGTCGGTTTTGAAGTCGAGTACTTATCGATGTGTTTGTGTTTAGACGCTGTCGTGACAGAAGGAGGAGAGAACTTCAGCGTTGGGCAACGGCAGCTCTTCTGTTTGGCTAGAGCTTTTGTCAGAAAGAGCAGCATCTTCATCATGGATGAAGCCACAGCATCTATAGACATGGCCACGGTGTGTGCTTATTCATTGCATCATGTGCAATCATGTACAGAAGCTTTTTCCTTAATAGACACATATATTTGTGGGATTGTAATTAAATATTATCATCAGCCAGTTTCATTTTACTTATGTAGCCCCAGTTGTCCCAAAAATACTAGAGAGAGAAGCAAAAAATGAACAACGCAGGCAAAGAAAATGAATTAATGAATGATTGTTTAGTTAAAACAGATTATTTCTAAGGCATCTGTAAAAAGAGACATGACATCAGAAGCAGCTTGAAATAAATATAACTGGAGTGGAGGTGGGTTGCAAAGCAGTTTGCATCACGACAGCTCCATTTTAGCCTCGCTCTGGTTTGGATCATGTTTACAGCAGTTCAGCACTTCCTCACCTGACGATAAGATTTCTGTTCTCTGTTTTGTCTTACTGTCCTGCAGGAGAACATCTTACAGAAAGTCGTGATGACGGCATTTGCAGATAGAACAGTCGTAACAATCGCAGTAAGTCCTTCAGTCTTTTATCCTGTTGTTGTTACTAATGAGGCAAAAAAAACGGCTGAGGTCAGCTGAGGTTTGTACAGATAGATGCAGATATGTGGCTCTCTTCGCACCGAGCTCTATGTACATCTATCGTTAAATTATTTACCCCAAGGATGTTTCCTTTATCTGTGCCTTTTATTATTGGCCTTTCCCATACATCAACATAGTTTGTAACACATAGTTCCTTATGGATTTGGCGACTTAAATTCAGTCCTCTTGTCCGGTTCTTTTATTTATATGCTTCCCTTTTTTCTGACTTTTGTCTCTTTGTGTTGCTGTCTTGTCCTGCTCTGTTTTTCTGTCTTTTCTTTTTCAATCTGCTGTCTCCTTCTACTTTTTCCCAAATTCCTCCCTTCCCCCCCCACCTCCTTCCTTTTCTTTTTTGTTTTCTCATTTTTCCTTTTTACTACATCTGTCACTCATGTTTTCCCCTCCTCCCTCTTTTTTGTTGTCCTCCTTCCTCTCCCTTTGTCCTGCCACCAGCATCGTGTGTCCTCTATCTTGGATGCCGAGCAGGTGTTGGTATTTTCCTCAGGGATCTTGGTGGAAAGTGACTCTGGTCCCAACCTGCTAGCACAGGAGGAGAGCCTCTTCAGTGTGCTAGTGAGGACTCACAAGTAGACCCGGATCAACACAGACCACTTTGGCTCAGCCGACTCTCGGTCTCTCCTGTTTTCTTCCATTTTTCTACCTGTTTCTGTTTCTTTTCCTGGCTGAGCCACAGCTGAAGTCTGACTCTGGGTCTGCTGAAGCTTTACTGCCACTGACAGCCTGGTTGGTACAAAAAAATACTGCATGCTCTTTTAAAGATATTCCTTGTGGATGCAGTGCAATTTGACGACAGTCTGCAGTGTTGTGACATTGTGTGTACTCTAAACTAAAAATTGAGAAGGGATTCAATTAGAATTAAACCTGAATTTGTATTTTTAGTAGCTGACTGGTTCAGATGTTTTACATTCATCTCATTCAGCAGGTTCCTGAAAAATTGGACTGTATCAATAAAAAGAAAAACCTGAAAAGAATGGGTCTTTGGACATCTCTTGGAAAAAGAATAACATCATCTCCAAAAATGTGGAGAGTCCACATATTTTAAGTTTATAGCAGCTGACCAGTCTATAAGATTCATACCAAATCCCTCATTTGATCCAACAAAACTAGTTTAAAACATATAATAATTTTATTAAAACAATACATTTCCCTTAGACTTATTATGTTTGTGTTTTGTGTCGTCCCTGTGTGTCTCCAGCACCGTGTCCACACCATCCTAACAGCTGATCTGGTCATTGTGATGAAGCGAGGCAACATCATGGAGTACGACAAACCTGAGACTCTTTTGGAGCAAGAGGATGGGATGTTTGCTTCATTTGTCAAAGCTGACATGTAGGGACACACGGGACCCAACGGCTGACAGCCTGCTCAGTTTTTTTGTTTTTGTTTTTGTTAACCTGAATTACTTTCTTGATGAGGCGAACAGCCCTCTGAGAGACTACAGCACTGCGGGGAAGCCGGTAACATACGGTTTCTGTGAGGAGAAGCTTCACTGTGCACTCACCAAATGGAGACAGGGTCAGCTGTCAGTCAGTGGGTTTAAGAAGTCGTACTAAAGCAGTCAGGAAGTAAAAGAAGGTGCTTTTGGGTAGGCTTGCTAATCAATGAGTCTATCAATTGGTTTATCCCGTTTTTATTTTGTTTGAATTTAACAAAACCCAATAACACAAACCACAACATTACTAGTATTCAGACTGGAAAGCTCATAGTAATAATAAAGATATATCTTATATGTGATGGATGGCTAATACAAACTACAAATGAATATATTTTCTCACTTGTCTCATAGAAAATCTAAGGTTATTTTTCCACCTTTCAAGATTTTTTCAAGATCTCCCTGCTAAACAAGAAAATAAGCAATAAATATAACGCTTGCAGTGCTCACAGTATTAAAACGGGCAGCCAGGCAAATCCTTCCTATGCTCTAAGACTAAGAATAGTGAGAACAGTTAGTAGTTAATAAAGAACTGATAAAAAGCAAACAAATTAAAGGTCACCAAGGAAAGTTATTTCATTTCTTATTGCCAGTAAATCCCAATAATGACCAAACCTACTATAAAATATGTACTCAAAACATACTAAATAATGCAACCACAAATACAAAGCACCAATAGAGTCTTAAAAACTGCAGTTGGCCAAGTGGCCACTTGATGCAGGCTTCAAAAAATCTCCACAGATCCCGTGTTAAAATGTCTAAATTTACAAAACATGTTGATAAAACCGTGTATCCCTGCTTGCAGTTGCTAGGTGAAATCAGCCACAAAGAGGTGTATCGAGCTGCACTGAAAACCTCTGTGGTTGCTTTGGTCTGTAGCAGATTGCTGTGGTTGCAGGTTGTGCAGCAGTGAAACTGTGAGGAATGTGATGAAGACTGCAAATGACGACTGTTCACCTTCAAAGTAAAAGTTGTTCCTTTTGAAACATGTTGGTTTTGGCAGTAAGGCACAACTTTTACTCCTTTACCCGGTTTGCATCACACTTTTTCAACTTTCATTACCCCTTGGTGGTTAGCTGCCAAGGACTTTCAGACAAGTCAGCATTTGCAACGCAAATCTTCAATTCTAGTGAAAAAAAAACAAAACAAGTACCCTTGTTATGACTTATTTCACCGAAAAGGAACACACATTGTTCCCTAACAGCCAGAGGTTGCTGGGAGTTAATTAACTTAACAAACTCCAACAGATGAATCAGGGGCAACTTGGAGTTCAGCATCTCGCTCAATTTTGACATGCAGATTGGATGAGCCAATAATCAAACTACCAACCTTTTGACTGGTGGACAACCTGCTCCTCCTCCTGAGCTAAAGTTGGCCACATGACAGGTGTTTAGGACTATATGACCCATTTAAATTGTATATATGTCTAAAGTTAGGCATTACTAGAACTAGACATCTCACCCATGTTTATGGCATTGGCGCCTTTTGGATCTGATGAGCAGATTTTTCTATCTTTGTATTAAACTTGTACAGAGTGTGGATGCACTTTTCTAACCAAACTAATAAGCACTAGCTGATAGCTTTTGGCTCCATAAAATGTCAAGATAATGCTAAAGCCATGACATCATGGTTGTTATAACTACCATATTTATATAAAATCTCTCTGAGAGCACCGAATATGGATTACCTGCCTTAACAAATGCACTGTTACCTCTTTTTAACACATTTTTTACACCGTTTTAAACGGATTTTAAAGGTTTTCTTTAACAGAGTTCCTGGGAGTTGAGGGACGTCAGAGTATTAAGACAGAGGTTCATGTTTGTTGGTCTTTTCATGGGATTTGTAGACAGCAAGAAATACATTCAGTTTATTAAACAGAAATGATGGCTTTGAGATTTCAGGCGTTGAGGCTGTGAAAAGTGTAAAATGTAAAGATTTAATAGTTGGAGAGTGAACAGAAGTGTTGTTTCATATTAACAGAGTTTTTACAGTCTTTAATTATCTTGTGTAAAATATTTGTTACTTTTTAGATCATGCACCACCTCTGTTTATACTGACTAGCACCTGTATTATGCAATAATAATGATAGAAACATTTTTAAATGTATTTAAAATCCTTTTTAAAAATGACTGTTGCCTCTTTGGCCATTTTTTCCCCGAATAATCTAGTGGAAGGATTTTAAATCGACCCTTTTGTATTCTACGCTACTTTTTGACGTTAAGTTCTGCCATAGAGGTAACACTGATAGAAATGACAAAGCTGATGGAGTCACATGGTTTTATTAACCAGTTTAAGGATGCATTTATAATGATAAATAACAGAGCTGATTGTTGTGGCCCTTCTTTGACTGAACATGTGTTGCCATTTTTCACATGAGATGTCAAAAATGAGACGTCACAAAATACCAACAGGAGTTTCCAAAGTGAAAGCTGGATATTCTGTTTCTGGCCTGCTTCTTCTTCCTCACTGTTCTATCAGTTGTACGTCTATGCCTCCATTAGTACAAACACTGTAAGGTGTCACGGCTCGGCCTGCAGCCGGTGAACCTGCTGTCTGTCTGCGGTCATGCTTTGCTGAATTTTTTATCCTCGGGGACAATAGATACCCAGCATGGCTCCTGTTAACTCCAGAGATGCTTCATGGATATTTGAGAGGCCTTCGATGTCTTTTCTTTTTTTACTGAGGAAGAGCAGTAACTTGCAGTAACTTAATAATACTGTTAATCAATTCTGGGTGCTGCAATTTAGAGCTGCATCAATCCCTATTTTTTGGCATTAATAATGAAAGATTGGTAATAAATCGGAGGAAACCAAATTAGAGCCCATAGGAGGGAGTGCATGTTAGACTTGCATTCACAAGATGAACATAAAGATGAGTCCATATAATTTTAAAAAAAAGAGCTTTTGCATATGGGAACTGCTCCCATCTCTTTGATGGGATGATATCAAGAAATGTTTTTAGCCAGTAGTAAAATAATGAAACTTTAACACATAATCACAGTTTTTATCAGACTGATTGGATTCTTCTTGGAAGTCCTAGCTAACACTTTTAGTTTTATGTGCAAAGGATTGTGTGGTAGATTTAGATTTAATGTTTTCATATAGCTTTGTTTAAAGCGTCGATTAAACTAGAAGAGTTCATTTTCTGCTGGAAATCCTGTTAGAGGCAGACACTTTGTCTCTGCATGCAGAGTTATGAAGGGATTTTACATGCATATTCATAACCATAAGACACTTTTAAAAAATGAAAAATGAACTTTTGGTATATAATTTCTTTCATCTGTACAAAAAAGTTGTGATGTTGGCTAACTGACATCCTAAAAAGCTTGTTGATGGGTTCGTGTTCAGCATGTATAATTCAACTTATGTGGATAAGGTCTCATGAAATTAAACTATAGGATGATATTCTGAGCTGTTGTACATGTGTAAATGTTATTTTAGTCCATTGCTAGGTCGTTGCTAGGCAACATAATGGCATCACAATATCTGACATAGATAAGAACCTTCAGGGGCCTGAGATGTATCCGTGAGCCAAGTTTGTCTGCCCGACTCCTGACGCTCTCGGAGGAGTTTGTGGACAAAGACACAAACACACAGACAGAGATCCCATAGTCCTTTCTTTTGCATTGAAAGAAAAATATTTGGGAGACAGTATCTCATAATTATGACCGTATCTCCCAGATAAAAGAAAACTTCTCATCATCACAACATGATGTAGAGTAATAGATAAATGCAACAGAAACATGCCTGACAATGTTCACACTGTGCACTGGGACATTTCCTGTCCCAGGGCACATAATGTGCCTGGGAATTGTCATGTTTGTAATAATTTGTAATAATTTTGAGATTTAATAAGCAATTTAGTGATGGGTCTTGCATCTGTTGGTTTCAAATAATAGAGAGAGTCAAGATTCATTGTAACTGTCATTACAATGCAAGTTTTCATATAAAAACAGCAGAAGTCATCCCTTTCTGTAGCTAAAAACACACACGCAACATGGATATCAATGAATTAATACGCTATTAAGCAAAAGACAAGGGTAATACGTTTTTTGAATATATAAAATGTCATAAATATAAATGTTATCCAAAGGAAACCAGCTCAATGCTATCACAGTGAATCACTTTGCGCTGCCATTCCTGTGCTCTCAAACATAAAAATGACTGACCAACACTTTACGGATCTCAAATTAAGTGATAATAAATCATACTCGTGAGCCAAGGTCTCAGCTTTTCGGGTGATATTTTCAGGGCACAGCAAATGACAATTTGTAGCTACAGCTCAGAATTCAGCGCATTTCTTTAGAATATCTTTTCCAACCTCTCTGGGAGCTGTGCTATTGTCCCTTTGTATTATTGTATATTGATTAGACTTACTTTGCTTTTGGACTAAATTTTGAAACTTTGTACTGTACAGTGTTGAATGCCAAACATGATTTTTCAGCCTTTTCTTGTTTAAATATTATACTCTTACATGTTTCATCTCAAAAAGATGTCACTTAAGCTTTTGAACTTTGTGGTTTCTCTAATTTTACAACTTGTTTTAATATAAATAACACAATGAAATGACACGTGAGGTTTACCGTCACGCTTGCTGATCACAAGCTTAACCTGCACTTTTCTTTCCCCTGACAGCTTTAACTGTAACACTGAATGTCTTTGTTGTTCTATAGCTTTATATTCTGTCCCTGCAGTTCTTCAAAGTCCTCGTCCATCTCCTCTGTTAGTGATCAAGTGCTCTTCCTCTTCCTTGATCCTTGTTCAGCTGTACTTTTTATGCTCTTGGCCACCGTCACACTCATAAATCCTTTGTTTTCCTTGCTGTGCTTCCATGGTACTCCTGTTCTGAACCTGCACACGGCTGCCTTGTAAACTCTTCCTCTCACACCCCAAACCACTTTTTGTCTTTGAAGCTGACATTTTACACCAAGAGCAAAAAAGCAGCGGTGCCATTTTTCCACATTTCCACTTTGCACAGGATTTTTCACTCAAAGAATGTCTCTTTTCGAACAGGTTTCACGTGTGTTTTAATTTCTGGGAACAAACAAGTACATAAAAACAGCGAACGGGTGGAAATGAGAGGGAACTGCATGTAACTCATTGTCAGAGCTATGCAGAGAGCTTTACTTGCTTTCATGAAGTTGACTGTTAACAGAGAGCATCTTGAGTACGTTCTCACAGATCAGTTTGGAGATGGTCATTTTTTTCTAACTGTATGTACATTCTGTATGTAGTAGCCTGTATATCCAAGGGTTTAAACATATATATATTAAACTGCTATTATTATGTGTGGCTGATTTCTTTTTTTACACTTGTAATAACAATAAAATGCTTTTGAGTGACGTGAGGCTGTTTGTTTGTGTCGGGCTGCTTTCAGGCTGTAAACTCTTGACCTTTCCTGCCTCAGGACACGGGCCAGGAGTCACGGTACCCTCAATACTAGATGTGATAAATTGCTAAATGGCGCCCCCTGATGACTGTGTCTAAAATAAATCTAAATACTAGGAAATTGCACACATTTCAGAAATATATATGAAAATAAGAGCTGTTAGGTGTTTTTTTGTTGTTTTCATTTTTGTTGTTCTTAATAACCTTTTCCTTGTTGAGCTTCTGTGTTTATTTTCAAAGATGTGTTTTCGTTACAGATTGAAGCACAAAACCAGTCAAATTGGACACTTGTCTTTATCAACAGCTGATGTTTGCTTTTGTTTGACCTGAACTGGAAAAATCATTCCTGCATGAATTATAGCGGCACAAGCCCTTACTTTACCCGACATCCACCTCTCAAACATCCTATAGCTTTATGGGGTTGTCCCAGGGGAACATTTAGCCTGCCTGGAGAACACCTGTGTAGCTTGAAAAATTTAAACTGGTGGAAAAGATAGGAGTAAAGATAAAGGTTTTTATAGACAGTTAAAGACAACTGAGTCTAGTTTGACTGGTTTCATGGATGTAGATTAGCAGGGAAAGTGCTCACTTTGTGCCCAGCTCTAACAAAAGCTCCCTGCATGCCGTTTGTTCGGCTTCCATTAAATGAAGGCAGGGTTAGGATTACCGCCTCCAACCTCAGTGACAGCTACAATTACAGACAAGAGTAGCCCCTCCCCTCTGTAAAATGCCAAATAATAGTCCAAATGCTTACGGTTTTCCTCTTCACTGTTTTCCACGTTTCTTGGATATTTATATGCATGAAATTAGCGCTTTATGCACATTCTTGGTTAGGTGGATTAAACAATGACCGAACTTAAGAGACTGTTTTAGTGCTTTGAAAACTCCCAGAAAGGCAAAAAAAACCAAAAACAAACTTCTAAGACAATAAAATAAAAGATTCTAGGGCCTTCCAAAGCGGGCTGTTTCGGTGGTTTTGCCCTTTCCCACTGCCTTTGTGGGGTGCCTGAAGGCAGCAGCGCCCTGATCCGAGCGGGTCTTGACTCTAGAAGTGCGTCAAAAGCAGAGGGGAGACCGTCCCAGCCCTCAGAGGCTCAGAGCAGAGGCGGCGCGCTGCCTTCAGTCCGAAACATCTCCGGAAGGCGACGGAAGTAAAACGGTTCGTGCGTCTTTGAGCGTTTCCCTGCCGGTGGACATGCTGCGTCCGCGCGTAAAGACGCACTGAAGACTGTTTTCTTTGCCATCGGGAGCAGCGGGCGAAGTAGAAGATGCTGGCGAGGAAAAGCATCATCCCGGAGGAGTTCGGTCTGCCGGGGCTCGTCTCCCGGATGCCCCGCAAGCCGGTGTTCAGGGACCGCGTGAACAAAGCGCGCTTCATCGCCAAAAACGGCTCGTGCAACTTGGCGCACAAAAACATCCGCGAGCAGGGCAGATTCCTGCAGGACGTCTTCACCACGCTGGTGGACCTTAAATGGCGCTTCACGCTGGTCATCTTCACCACGACATTCGTCAGCAGCTGGCTGCTGTTTGCCATGAGCTGGTGGCTGGTGGCGTTTGCGCACGGAGACCTGGACCCTTCGCGTGAAAACGGGACCAACTGCGTAAAAAATCTGAAGTAAGGAAAGGCCTGAGTGCTTTTATGTAATCTGTTCCACGAAACTGAGGTTGTTAAAGAGTGTTTGGTGTAAATTGGTCAAGTTTTGCTCTCTGTCGAAATTCTTTCTGTCACCATCCGCACTTGATCCAAACCTCCCAGCTCCCACCCGCCCCCTCTTCTCTTCGCCCACATTCTCCATTTTTAAACTGGGGAAGAGAAAGAAGAGGGAATGACAGAACTTCTGCTGCGTTTATTTCAGGGGAAATAAAAGAGCAGAAGCAGAAAGATTGCAGGTGGTGAAGAGTTTTTGGCACTTCCATGTTAGCGTATCCACCGTCGCCCCCATGAATCCTTACCACAGTGAAGAAGACACAGAAAGGCAAAATAGGGAATTTGCTTTTGCTTCTTTCTTGGAAAGGATCAGAATCCATGATCGGGAACCACTGGAGGTAGCGGTTCCACCTTCCATTGAAATACTGCTGAATTTTCACACTCCCTAAATCTCATAATCATAATCATCATAAGCTTTTCTCATGAAAATGTTTATGTCCTGAGTTTATTTTTAGGTGATGAAGCGTCTGCACTTTTATCTTATCTGGATTTTAACTGCAGGACTTTGACTTGTTCACGTGCTTTTTAATATTGACGCACCAGTGATTAAAAGACCTTCATGAATATTACATCAAAAGTATTTTTGGAGGTCAGCTCTGTTTTTTCTCTGTTTGTCCTCATTTCTTGCTTTATGAATTAGTCTTGTACGTGGAAAAGTAGTTGGGGAGCAAATGTTGTGAGTAACAGGTTTTGACCAGACCTGATCTGAAGACCGCAACTATACTTCCTGTTAACTTCTCAACATCCGACATGTTTCTGAAAAAACGACATTCGGGGTTAGGGTGCATTTTAGTAACATGTTTAAACAAACTGAATAAAAACTTGAACTTGAAACATGACCTTACACATCAAGAATCTCACATGCATTTTGACCCGTTGATGGTTGTGACCCCATCCCTAACCCCGATCAGCCATGAAGACCTGGATGTTAGAGGTTAAGCACATTGTTCATGAAATTGGTTGCGATTCAGCCTGCGGAAGGCAGGGGGCGCTGTCGAAGTGCTCCTCAATGAAAAAGAGTGAACTGAGCTGAACTAAAATAATTATTTTACATTTTTTCTGGTCCTTCTGTTCTTTCACAGTGAAGCTGATTTCGATCATAAAGCGATTGGTCCAGCAGCACGAGAGGAATATTTCATGAAAGTTTATCCCCGGGTGATCCGATTTAACTCGTCTTCCCCTCCGCAGGTCGTTCACATCAGCCTTCCTGTTCTCCATCGAGGTTCAGGTGACCATCGGCTTTGGAGAACGTGTGATAACGGAGCAGTGTCCCACTGCCATCACGGTCCTCATCCTGCAGAACATAGTGGGACTCATCATCAATGCTGTGATGTTGGGTAAGGTGCACAAAATGTTTACCTCAAACCTAGCAGGATCAGCAGAAGATGGATGGTTAAAACCGCTCCTTCTGCTTGTGGGTCCAACACATCAAATGATTTCTTGATTAAACCTCCTGAACTGGGAATGTCATTGAATTCATGTGAATGCAGCAAAACATTCCGCTTTATTCAGCAAAGGGTTCAGCAAACATAGATAGTTGGGAAAAACTGAAAGCAAAATCTAAACTATTGATGAAAGGATTTAAAGGGTTAAAAAAAGACAGAAATATCAACCTTGCTCAGTTTTTGTCACCTTGGATGCTGTTTAGGCTTCAGGGCTGCTTTAATTCTTCATGCACAGAGTCAACAAGCTGCTGGAAACATTTTTGCTTCATGTTGACATGACAGCATCACACAGTGTCATGTCAAAGAAACCAGTTTAAGATGATTTGAGCTTTGTGGCATGAAACATTATCCTGCTGTAAGCATGGATCCGGTGTGGCTGTAAAAAGATGGTCATGGTCAGCAACAGTGCTCAGGTAGGCCGTGGTGCTCAGGGGCTCAAAGTATATCAGAAAACTATACCTAATAAAGTGGCTTCTTTTGTTTGAGAAGCCAAAGCTTTGGATGTCTTCAAGTTTAGCCCCTTTGAGTCATTTTGAAGTGAACGTCTTGATGCATTCTCAATCATCCAAGTGACTTCTTCAGTCTCAGCTGACTGCAGGTTTCCCCAATCTTATAAACAGTACATTGGACCAATTTTTGGCGCAGCGTGTTTTGGGGTTTAAAAGCCACAGAGACACGGTGTTTAGAAAAAATGCGTCTCAACTGCTCCGATACTCCTGACACATATGGGATCACATATGGGTTGTCCCTCTCTCCTGGATCGGCTGGAGCTTTCTTTAGGTGCCTCCCAGTGATCTCCCAGCCCATTGTTCCTTCAGTGGGCTGGTTTCAGTCGTTATGCAAATGTACTGTTTATAAGATTGGGGAAACCTGCAGTCAGCTGAGACTGAAGAAGTCACTTGGATGAGTGACGAAACGTTTCTCCCACAAAACGCTACGTCCAGATGAACAGAATCAACTTTTGGAGATTTACTTTCCTGGATGATTGAGAATGCATCA
>VUQG01023978.1:0-12920 GCA_015106755.1 Etia nguti | reverse complement strand
CACAGAGACAAACTACAGCATTTCATCCATTTACACACAGCTTCATCAACACTAACTCCACACACTCAGCTTACCAGTGACTGTGAGAGAGATCATCTTATTTTGTTCTCCATCTTTGCATTCACACCAGTAAAGTCCACTGTCAGATCTTGAAATGGAGCTGATGTTACAGGAGGAACCAGCTGCTTCTCCCCATTCTGTTCCACAGAGAGTGATCATAGTTGTGGTTGTGCTTCTCTTCAGAGTCCATCCAGCAGAGCTGTCGTCGTCCTCACAGCTCAGAGACACAAAGTCTCCTTTAAAGAATTGAGAGCTGCTGGGACTCACAGTCAGACGAGCTGTGAGGGTTACAATGAAAAAAACTGATGATCTGTTAGACTTTACATTCTGAAACATGAACCCAATCAGGTCATATCAGTGAGCATTTCTCAGGTTTAAACTGTGACAGAAGAAGGTTACTGACCTTGGTTTGTTGTGCAGCTCAGCAGTGAGATCAGAACTAAAGAGAAATGACACTCAGGTTGATTTGAGGTGAACATAAAGAACAACTCCACACAAACAGCTGACAAACACACAAACTCGTCTCTCTAAAATATCAACTCATTTTCAATTTGTTGCCAACAACAGGGTTGGGCAATGGTTAGCAGTGCTTCTTCCTGAGAACAATAACATCATTGATCTTTGATACTTTGGTGTGGAATTTGCATGTTCCTGTGCCGTATGTATTTGGCTTCCTCCCACTATCATTCTGAACAGGCCATACATGTTAAATAGATAAAGCTCTTTAATTGTATAGGATAAAAAAAATTGTTTTATCTAAAAATTGGACTCATAGTTGAAAACACTTTCAGTAAGACCACAAAACACTTTATAAGTATCTGTAAATTTAACATTACACCTAAAAACAACAGATGGAAAATCTCATCACTATCTTCTTAACGACTTATCCATCTTGGGGTTGTATCATATGGCCATGTAAAGCAGGCAGGAGAGGACCAAAACGCAGACTGACAGAGGGAAAAATGAACTCAAAACTCAGCTTTATTGCTGGACTTCAGAAAATACAAATACTAACTAAAATTAGAATGTACATAAAACTAAACAGGCAGGTAGGCAGAACACACAGAGGAGAATGAGAGAGAACATGACACCAGACTGAGGGAAACAGAGGCTTAAATACACAGGGAATGATGAGGGAACAGAAAACACATGGCGAACACAGCTGGGCCGAATGAACATAATGAGACAGAGGAAGCAAAACTAAACACACTGAATGTGGAACACAAGACTGTCAAAATACAACAGGAAACACTAACACAAACTCACAACACGACCCGGAGACAAGGCAAGGGGACAAAATATCAATATCACTTCTCATAAACACAGACACACAGGGAGGGGCACAGAGGTAAAGGACACACATGGAACATAAATGTACAAAAATCTGACATAGAATAATCTCAGGATTATCAGATGAACCTTAAATAACAAAACCAGCCTTTTGTTGCTCTGTCCCAAAGTTTGTGAGATGAGTTGTCCATCAAACTCAAACTGAGCTAAAAGTTTTCTTATACTATACTGTTTTCAGTTTAGTTATTTTTTATTCAGTAATAAAGCTGATTTGAGTGCACTTTTGCCTGCTGGCATGTGCACTTTGGGTCCACCATTACTGCCTTCCTGACACAGTACATTACAAATTTGAGCTGAATATGTTCTTAACATAAAAAGGTTTCACTGACTAAACCTAACTGAGCAGTTTTTAGTGATAAAAAGATGAGCTAAAAACTCTACAATAATACAGCAGAAACCACAACAATCAAACAACACTCTCTGAACAAGAACTTGGCAACAGTGGGAAGGAAAAACTCCCTTTTAAAAGGAAGAAACCTCTTTCAGATCCAGGCTCAGGGAGGGATGGCCTTCAGCTGTGACCAGTTGGGGGTGAGGGAATGAAGCCAATAGCTCACATTTACACTAGTCATAGATATTGTTTGATGTTTTAAAGAATTTGCCAAATTTTGTGTTCGTTTGTCTGATTGATTGATGGATTGGTTGTTATATGAAAGGGAGCAGCTCTGAACACAACACTACCTGAACATGTTGACTTGTTTTCGGAACATAAATTGTTAGCATGGAGCTTTGTGGTGTTGTCTGACTGGTTGCTGTAAAAGCTGCTCCTTAGAAGCACCACAGTTTTCTGGTTTTCTTTTTCTTAGTGTCTTGTTGTTCCATCTCAACTACTAGTTCATTGTGTTTTTTCTCGCTCCTTTGAGAGCTTTGAGGTCAGGTTCTCTTGGTCACTTTGCAGAGTTTTGTTTTGATTTGTTAAATCCTTTTTTTCTGCCTTTAGTGACTTGACGAGAGCATCCTTAGCAGCTGCATCACTGTCTGGTATGGTAACTGCACTGTATCAGATCGCAATACTCTACAGCGGATAGTGAGAACAGCTGAGAAGATCATTGGAGCCTCTCTTCCCTCCATCACAGACACCTATCGCGCCTGCTGCATCTGCAAAGCCACCAGCATTGTGGAGGACCCCACGCACCCATCACACACTCTTCACCCAACTGCCTTATGGCAAGAGGTACCGGAGCATTCAGGCCCTCACTGCTAGACTGTGAAACAGTTTTGCTCTTTATATAGTGCTGTGTTGATTGTCTGTTATATGTCATATGTAGCACCATGGTCTTGGAGTAACATTATCTTGCTTCACTGTGTACTGTACAACAGCACATGGTTGAAATGACAATAAACCTACTCGATTACACTTGACTTATAATTTGCCTTAAAAGCTTTTAAACATGTGTATATGACCACTAGAGGGAGATGTTGGACTTTAAACACTAACATGGATACAACAGATCCATGGAACATCCAAGATTATCCAAGATAATGATGCTTGAAAGATTTGTTTAAAAAGGAAACTTGCTGAGCATCCATAACTAATGAGGTGGACAGTTCCAAATAAAATGACTGTATTTTATTCATTTTTGATGAACATTCATGTGTGTTCACAGAGGTCATGAAACTAACTGTGAGGTTGTGGTGTTTGATCAGGCTGTAATACTTCAAATATAACCTGTAGAAAAACTTATTCACTAAGCACAGTCAGGAGTAAAAAGTAGTGTCTGGTTACAGTCTGGACTCTGCGTGATCAACACAAGCTACTGTGAAGCAACTTAATGTCAGATGCATGATCCACAATGTCAGCTCATGCATCATATAACTCACAGTGGTCCATCCTGCTACATCATCCATCAATAACAACATGACGTGATGTACCATGAGTTCATTATTCCAGATGCCGAATTTGAGGGAAAGTCTCTCCTGCTTTGTGCACAGTGCTAATGTGGCTTCATTTCTCTGAGTGCCTTTTAGACATACCAGTTTGTGGCATGATCTAGGGACTTTAAATATGATTAAATATGTTGTTTATCCTGTAAAGGCCCACTTTAGGCTTATTATTCATACAGGGTTACCTGTTACAGTACTGCTTTTCATTATTACGTTATGATCTTTTAAGTAATAATGAAACAGCAAAGTGAGGTTTTTTTTTAGATAAACAACATACATTTTTTTATCTTTTAGTGCTGCAGTTTATTGTCTGGATGAAAACAGAATACATGCTGGTTGGGCAGAAAGGCTTAGAAAAAGAAGCTCAAACACAGCACACAACAAAAAATAGCAAGCACATTAACACAACACAGAAGTTTTTAAATGTTTTATAACTGTCTAAATACGGCAATAGTGCTAATGCAGTATATGTAATGTAGTGATTATATAGATATTCATACAAAATCACTGTAGGCAGCACTGTCACAATAGCTCTCCTCATGGTGTTGAGTCTCTCATGAACTGGAAATGTTTCAACACTCTGAGTGGCATTTATCCACTGTCTCTGAGAGAGCGTGTGGCTGACCCAGCAACTACAATACATGGATATAATACATGGACAAGAAATAATAATTTTGCAAGTGAAATGACATATTACGTAAACCGTTGGAAAAAAAACATATTAATAAAGACTGACATAAGAAAGCCTTAGTCATTAATAAAAAATCTAATATAAAAGATAAAAAAAGATAAATAATATCTGAACAGCTCTTGAAATGAAATAACAAACTGCAGAGTTTAGTTCATGGAAGGAAAAGTTAAATCATCTTGGATAAGAAATTTCAGACTTTGCAGGTATATGAAATCTATTTAGCTCTTCGAGTTTATAACACTGTAATAACACTGTATGATGAGCTAGATGTCATTTAGTGTTATCCCATCAATCGATCGAGCACTATTATGATTAAACACTATGAACACTATGATTGATTATCTATAATCTAAAAGGCCTCTTCTACAGTGTTTATGCTGTTGGTTCAGTGAGTGTCTGTAGTTATACTGTAACAGCTGATCTCTACATGAGGATCAGTTTGTGCCGTCCAAACCTCACAGAACAAGTTTGATCTTACAAACAGCTGCTGAAACAATAATGTTCACCGGCTCGATAATTAGTATTACGTTTTACATACAGTACACAGAAGCAAAATTACTGAGATTATATAAAACAGATCCATGAAAATACTGAAGATGAACAAACACTGCAATTCAGAGAGTCACTGACAGAGAGCACAGAGACGCACTAACACAGTCTGAACAGGTTTGATGATAATCACAGAAATGTGATGTAACTGGTGCAGATTTCTGATCTCTGCCGTGTTTTTGGCAAACAGGTTTTGCTATTCTGTGGAAGCTTCAGGAGGTGATGGTCTCGCTCTGGTGGGAGTGGGTTTGATTTGTTGTGAGGGGTTTTTACAAAAGGTGCTTCATTTAACATGTTTCTTTGGATATTTCAGTGTGTTCACATGTGATTTTATGATTTTTGTGTTAGTGTTTTAGTTATAGTTAGTGTTTTCAAAACTCTCAAGTTTCTTCCTCTTATTGTTTTTAAACATCAAGACCAGCTCATAGTGCTTGATGTGGACATCAGTTCATTTTCATGTGTTTTCTTGTTCGCAATGCACTCTATGTGTAAAAGCCTTTAGTAATATCACGACTCAATTTGTTTGCAGTGTGTAAACTGATTGCAGAGCTTGAAAAGATCTGGTGTGGTCATTTGCAATGGATTGAAATGTTTGTTTTAGTTTCTCGGTTATCTGTCCCTTTGTTACAGCCAGTGCTCGGTGTTCCGAAGTAATGCATTAAAGTAATCACAGTGCATTTTTCTGTAAATCAGTAATGTAACATGTGACCGTACTAAATTCAGCAATTACATTATTTGTTGTTACTTAGGCACTACAAGGGGTCATCAATCTGCACACATGTTGGACAGACAGGAGAGAACAAAAAAAATTAATATGTTATTTTTGTCATGAGAACTTGTGCTACAATCAGCTGATTTCATCTTATCCTCATTTTATCCTCAGGTTTATATTTTTAACTGATAATTTTTAGACAATGAGTTTCAGGTCATTTTGCAGAGTAAAGCGAAACAGATGTAACAAATTACTTTCTTTGGTATGAAATCAAGGAAAGATGATGACTAATGTGTAGTATATTACTTTTTTGAGTGGCCCAATAGTGATTACAGGATATTAGCCAAGACTTAGATTAGGCCTGGTAGAGGAATGAATGGGGAAGTAAATATGTCTGCTGCTGTTTGTCTTTGGTTATTCTTATTTTACAGTTGTAGTGTTAATTGTGAACATGTTTGATATTTGATTGATGTTTAGCATCATGCATTTTGTCTATTGTTTCTGTGTTTCTACTTCTCCAACAACACAGAAAACATCACTAGAGCACCCCAAATTTCCCCTTGTGGGACAATTAAAGGATTATTCTATTCTTAAAGGATTATTCTGATGTTTCAAAGAGCTGCTGATCAACAGCAGGCTAGTGTGAGACATGACTCTGTGTATTTTTATGTTTTATGTAGATCAAAAACCAACAACAGTAACAAGGACAACAGCAGAAAGATTCAGACCGACTATCAGTCCAACAGGTCCATTCCCTGGGTGTCCTCCTGTCTGATCTGCAGGTGAGAAACAGGTGTGAGGTGTCAGCTCTACAAAGTCTCATCAACAACATCTTTAGAAACAAACATCAACAACCAGGAAGCAGCTTCACCTCTGATCACACACACACTCAACTCTACTTACTCACCTGGAGGATCAACAACACTCAGGGTGATGATGCTCATGAGAGTCATAGATTGTCTGAACTCCTGTACAACATAGCACTCATATGTTCCACTATCAGCAGTCGTCACATTCTTCAGAATCAGAGACACGTCTCCATCCTTCATCTGTCTGTCCTGCAGATCCACCCGGTTCTTATAAGATGGATGCTGGTCATCTGGGACAAATTGCTGATCCCGGTGCATCAAGACATACTGTCCATTGAGGTCACGTCTGCTCCACTTCACCACTATGATGGGTTTGTTACTGTTTGGAGCTCGACATGGCAGAGTGACGTTCTGTCCAGACTCAGCTGTAATGATCTTCTGGTCTGAGAAGAGAAAACAAAGAGCAGAGAGGCAGGAGTGATTCTAGGTTCAGGCTCTCAGAAAAAGAACAATTTCATGGATACAGTCTCTTTAAAAGAGCTGCTGTAACAGGCTGCCACACATGGGGGGCACTGGAAGTGATCAAATTAGTGATTCAAATTGGTAATAACAGATTATGGTTGCAAATGTTGTCAGTTCTTCACATTTTCTAAGCTTTATTTCAGCTGGGTCCATTACTGTGTTACCTTCAAAAGCAAGTCATTAAATTGGATGACCAACTGTAGTGTCTAATAGTGTCTCTAATAGTGACAGAAAATAATGCTAAAAGGCATTAGTATTACAACTATTGGTATAGTTATTTTAAGAGGTGCTTGAGCACCCCCAAAAAGCGTCTAAACTCGCCTATGCAGAACGGTTAAAGGGTTCCCTTCTTCACTTCTACAGCAGCCAATCAGAGTGGAGAGAACCCCCCAAAAGACCACTGAACTCTGCAAAAGTGGACCCCCCCCACACACACACACACACACACATGCCGTGTTACAAATGTCATGTTTCCTGGATATAATATACAAGAATAAACAAAGTGGTTATATGATATAAAATATCATAAAATATCATGATCACAAAACAACATTTTTAATCATTAACAAATATTAAATACATTATAAATTGTTAAGTGATGATTGCTTTAGAATGTAACTGCCATTTCTTATCAGCTGACACGTGACGAGACAAAGACAGACCGAACATGAAAAAGGGAGAAAAAGGGAAAGCAAACAAGAACAAATAACTGAGAATTTAAGTAACAGAATTCAGGCTCTCAAAACCTAAACATTAGAATCTCAGAATTCCCAAAGAATGAAAAACAACAATCCAAATAAACTTGGATCCAAAGAAGTCGCCATAATCATGAAACTTTTATCATAGGTAGATATCATGGTAGCTCTACATATGGAAGATAATAGAGAACATGGAGAAGGGAGAAAATAACTCATAGATCAATAGTAATGTAAATATGTACAGAATTACCTGCAAGAACAGCCATCAAGATGGCGAAAAACAAAATGGTGCAGAGCACTCTTGCATCAGCCATTTCCACGTTCTCTGCTGAACTTTACTTCACTTGTTTTAAATGTCCGAGGATTTTGGTATTTTTAATAAGTTACAGATAACCCAAGTTAAAACCCGATGAGATTATTTTAATTTTAAAGTTTAAATGCAAGTTTTAATAAAACTCACTGACTACGGAAGCAAACCGTCATCCAAGGAAAAACAGCTGCAGTGATTTGTTGTGACGCTGAGGAGGAGTTGCATAGTTGCATATTTATTTAAATATTTTAAACAGATTTTAAACAGAATATTTTCTGTTTAAAAGAATCTTTTCTGTTGAAAATCTATTAAATTAATGACTTGTAGGAATTTATTCTTTGTTTTAGAGGCTGGACTGTAGGATAAAAAATAATTACCTGGCCAATAAGAAAGGAGGTGACATATAAAGCAGGTCTGAGTGTTTCACAGGTTCTGTTCTTAAATAATGTCCACAGAACAACACAAACATAACCTAGCTCATCCATCAAACTGGAGGTTCAAACCTGGTTCAACATATCTACCATGTATGTAGATTAAATGCTATTTAAGGCTTTAAACATAAACAGTTTATCCTGGATTCTGTAATGCACAGTGAGACAGTGCAAGGCTGCTGTGATCTCTCTTTTTTGTCCCAGTCAGTAATCTGGCATTTGACTAATGACTGTAGTATGCAGTGCATTACAGGGGTCCAGTTTACATGTGAAAAGGCATGCATAACCCTTACCAAAAACATTTTCAGTCTGGTGATTGTTCTAAAGGCTGAAAGACGTCACTGTTGTTCTGCAGGCATCTCTGAAACCATCAAGCACTCTTCTGATGATCAGGATGGAAAAAAAAACCACAAAGAAAAAACAGTGTAAGGTCAGTATACACCTGTCTGCTTTTTCAGGTATTAAAAGAAAACTCATCTTTTGTTCCGCTCAAGCAAAACAATCAATAAAAAGGTAAAAAGTTCATAAATTAAAAATTAAAAAATAAAACATAAGTTTAAAATCTAATGGTAAAGTGATCTTTACCACATTACCTTACACCCACAAATGCACCTGTACTTCGCTGTCAACCTGTTTTAATGACACGAAACTGTGTGACATCACTACAGAAACCAGTTTTCCTGTTTGTTCCACCTGTTTGGCTCTGAGCCCACAAGTTTGACAAATGTTTCAAAGAAAGATTTCCATTTGATCCCAAATAAAAGAAGTGAATACAAAGACCTGACAGAGTGCAGCAGCTGTTGACTGCAAACACTATTAATGCTCTTTTTTTTAAATTATTGAAGCTCTCAGACACTCAGCAGTGAAAGCATAAACCTGTTTCTACTGCTATTGCTTAGTCCACTACGTCCAGTGGGCTTAAAGCAGATTTCAAAGAGTTATCACAGGAGTGGGGCCGTGGTCTCTGCTGCTGTAAATAACACATTATGATTAAGGCTTTATTAGAGCAGAGTGTTACTTCTTAGCCAAAAAACGATAACCTTTGTAAAAACTCATCTTTGTATGTTTTTTTGTATTTACCTCATTTTGAGACTTCTTGGTTTTTTGCCTGATACATGAAACCTAATAACTGTAAAAGGTTGTGCATTCTTTTGCACACTGCAAATGAATAGGGTTAGCACAAACATGCATGCACAAGCAAGACGTTAGACTGACACATAACAGTCAGAGGATCCTGGGATTTCACCCGAGGGCCTGAGTTGATTAAACACACAAACACACATAAAAGACTGCACTGCATTTTTATTTGAGGCTAGGCTAAATGTTGTATTTGTCAAACTTTTAAAAAAAAAATCATTCACAGAAACAGTACAATAATTCTGATATATTATTTTTGTAACTTTTCAGTGTGTGTGGTGGAAAACTTTAAAGAGACCTATGGCACACAAAAACACACAAAGACACACAAAGACACACACATCTTTGCATGACTTGAACAGTTGCTTAGCTGTCAGGTTTCTGGATGATTCAGAATCTCCTGACGTGAAGTGACATGGGTGACACTGGACTCCCAAACACACACGCACAGTAGCGTCAAGGTCAAGCGACTGCTCTTTTATTTGTGGCAACACATGCACACACACTGCGATTTTTAGCTTCTCAGCCCAGGACACAGACACTCCTGGATGGCTGCCACACTCTTTTCCTGCTCGGCTTTCACTGTCACTGTGGGAAACACACAGTCAATCAATCTGGCCGAGTTCCAGCCCCGCCCTGAGCCCATCCCTGCTAAAATGCTGTAGAAACATAATAAAAGCAACAGAATGATAACAGTGAAACGGTAACAAAACAAATCACTAAAAATGGGAGGAAATAAAGAAGTAATTGATAAAAACCTCAGAACCAAACACACAAAGTATAAAAAATATATATGTTGTGATTAAATTCATGTGACCAGCTATGTGTTTTTCAGTGAAGACAGCTGCTAAATGTGTTTTCATTCCCAATCATATTACTGATATGTTGTCAGTGAACCTGATTATTGTGAAATGTTCCTCCAGCCCTTTCTTTTTAGTACCACTTACTTTTCTTGCCTTTTGTTGTCCGCTTCCCAACTTTTTGAGACATTTTACGACTGTTAAGTTAAACTTTTCTCAGTTTAAACATTTGAAATGTTTTCTATGTTGTGTTGTTAATAAAATATGGGTTTATTAACTTGGCAGAGAACTGCATCCTGTTTCTTATTTACATTTCAGTACAGTTCAGCAATTTACACTTCTATGAAAGGACTGTTTTGAATGTGCAGTCGAAATAAAATAAAGCTCCATAAAAGGGTTGTTTCTTTCAGTTTCAGTGTGTGTGTTTTAAATATTTTTTCTTGATGTTTAAATATAAAGCGAGTCATTTGAAGGTCTGAGCTCTCTATAGCTTAGTCTCTGTTTTAAAGATATCTGCTGGTTGTGTGTCAGTGAGCAGATCAGTAATAGGGAGTACAATAGTGCAACAGGGAGCCAATTTTATTTTTTTTAAATGGTAATTTTTAACATTTCAGACATTTAAAAATAATTTAAACTTGCTTCTGCAGATCTGCTGAAATACAGGAGAATTACAATTAGATGGAAGCCAAAGTAGAATGTGAATCGAGAAGCCTTCAGATCTGATTCATGGACCAATTAGAGACCAGAGGCTGGATTACAGGGGTTGGGCTGGTGCACTGCTTCAGTGAGGAGCAGATGATCTGCGGCTGTAGAAGCTCTGAACTCACAAACAAACACATGTCTATGAGTTTAAACTACAGTCAAAAATATAAAGTTTTATATTGATGTGCTTTCACATTACAGCAACAACAAAAATATTTTTGATCCCCATTATAACTAAACATTAATAAACATATCAGAGCCAAAGTTAAAATAAAGTTGATGTTTAATGTTATTTTATATTTGAACTGAGCTCACTGATTATTGTTATAGTGCCAGAAACTAAACTATTAAATATGGCTTTAATGTGAGAGAAACTGAACAGGAAGTATGGGAGGAGTCTCAATACAGCGGTGACTGTGTAGCTGTAGTGATGAATCAGAGCTGTAAATATCAGTGTAACTGTGTGTAACTGATTCCCTGTTTTAGAGACGAAATGCCCAGATGTTGATCCCAGCTCTTCTTCTACCGCTACATGTAGACATAATAATCTTGTTAATATTAGTTTTGTTTATTTTGTAACACATCTTAATATTCAGTTCACACTGAACTGGGACCGAGCTCTGAGCTTGAGATATGATGTGGTTTTGTTAGCTTAGCTTAGCATGATGGATGTAAAGAGGATGAGCAGCTAGCTTGTCTCTGTTCAAAGTCAAAGTCACCCCTGATGGTTGTTTGTCCATAACTGACATCTTTAGTTCTGACTGCTGATTCAACTGGAGCTGAATCACCATCTGTAGAATAAAACACATTTAAATTATCTAACGAGACTGAATGTTTTTGCATCATTGAAAAAGAGATTAAGTGATAATGTTAACAAACCACAGCAGGTGTTCACAGTTTTCTCATCTTAACACCTGCCGTGAAGTAACGAATGGCCTGAGCTGGGGGGTGTAAATAGTTTGCTTTTTATTTACTTATAGAGCAAAAAATAAATAAAAGATTATTGAACAAATGAACAGATGTCACAAAACAACCAAAATATTAACTTCATAAAAGTCAGATTCAGATTTTCAGAGGGAGGGACATGATGTCTACTTGTTCCTTCCTGTTTTTAAAATGAACAGCCCCTTGCTGAAACACCTCCAGCTGAAGTGTTTCTTTCTGTCAGAAACAGGATGCCTTGAGATTTATTTTACAGTCACAACAACCCACATTTTTAAATTCTGACCATCCCTCACATGCTCTATAATATCCCCATAATCCATCGTATTATCAAGGTCAGCAACAGTCTTTCTGAAGCTACATCATACTAAAACTCTGTCTGAGGCATTTGAAGAGGAAAAGGTGAGAGAAAATGTTCTCACAAACCAAAGTATGTCCATAATGCACACTGTCAAGTTTCCAGTTTCTTCCCCTACACTATAAATATTCCAACATTGCAAAGTTTCCAAACAGTCCTGCTAGCAGCAAATTTAACCACACAGCAGCCTTCTTGGTATCACCTGGAGACAGGAAACATATCAGGAAACCATCATGTCTGTTACAAATTTTGTCTTTTCTTCCTAAATTCACATAATAAAACTGCCCATGAAGTGTATTAAATGAAAAGACATTTGACCTAACATAAAATGGGCACACCTCTATGGAACGCCAGGACTGCCATAATGAATTAATTAAATACACCATTAAATAATTAATTAAATGTGGCAATAATTAATTAAATAAATATTTTTGACACATTTAATTATTTATTTATTTATTTCACATTTTAATTAATTATTGACACATTTAATTAATTATTTAATGGTGTGTTTAATTAATTCATTCTGGCACACTTGACTCCTTCAGGTCTCACCATGAAATAATTTTATCTGTCAACCTCACCCGTCAAACTCAGGGGGCGGGGTTAACACTGATCGAGTCAAAACCATTGCTTTGTCCTGGTGGCCATTGTTTTTAGAAGGCGTTTCTGCACGCCAACAACGAGCATGTGGAAACTAACAGAACTGAACTTTGAAAAACCCTGTTTGTGTGTCACCAAATACCGTTTTAATCTTTTTTAGCCGAGAATGTAGTGGTTTAATCTTCAGATATCTGGTCGGTTTGTCAAGCTAGAGCCTCTTTGCAAAAGTGCTTCGATGATACACGTGCTATATCATAAACTATGATATAAATGTGGAGGTCCTGTTAACATGTTTAGTTTTAAAGGACACCTTCCTGCCTTTAGTCTCATTTATGAGCAGTATTAGTTTTCTTCTAAAATCC
>VUQG01023973.1:0-11929 GCA_015106755.1 Etia nguti | reverse complement strand
GGTAAAAAATTTTTTTTAATTTTTTTTTTTTTTTTTTTTTTTTTTACATTAAAGTCCGTGAAAACGCAAAGCCATTAGGAAATGCACAGATAAAGGCACTTGAGCAGTCAGCAAGACGCCTTACAGGGTCTGCCAGTATCTCCCTCTGGGTGCAAGCTATCTCGCAGCGTGATTGAGCAGAGCAGCTCAATGAATGCAGATATATTTATTCAGAGTGTTGGTTTGGGAAACATCAATCCAATAGACATTGTTTTTTTCAAACTCGGGAGATCATTGATCCACAAAACGTGCTAAATGATTTAAAAGCAAGCACTTCTCTAGCAGCACTTACATAACAGCTAAAGGGCAAAGCTTGTAAAGAAAAACGAACAAGACAAAAAGGGAGTTTAAGTATATTTGCGGCAGGGAAAAAAAGAGGACACGCTCTACCAGCTACAGAGCAGAAACAGAATGAAAATTTATTCTGTAGATCATCATAATTTTATTTAAAGCTTCGTGGCAAACTTATCCTTGAATAACCCGGCTGGAAGCATATGCAATCATGTGGCTCATAAATTGTGTGCCAAGTTCATTATGTAACCGCTTCGGATAATCTTGTGTGACCTCTGGTCAATATTGTTAATATTAGCTCAGCATATAAATATATTCTTATGAATCTCTGAAAGAGGAGCTGAAGAGAAGGAGGAAGAGGAGGCTAAACTACTGAATAATTAGTAGCTTTTGTGTATAATAACAAGCAGGGAAAGGAAAGTCAATATAAAGTGTATGCTGAAGGCGACACAGAGTTCTTAATATTTTATTTTGTAACTCTTTTGAAGGCACTTACGCTGATTAGATGCAGTCAAAACACATGTAAAAGTAAAGACAGGACAATCCTACTTTACATGTATAAATGACCATTTCAGTGACTGTAACACACGTTACCTTTGCAGACTATTGTCCTTACTTGTTTAAGTTTAGAAAGCTAAAAAAGCAAAGCAACAAAAAGAAAAAACCAAAATGTGGGTGTTTTAGCCTCCAGATGAAATCATTTCACATGATAATTTATTCTTCTTCATCCCACTATAAGCTGTTGCATTATAAGGAGGCTTGCTGTCCCTCACCACATGATGAGATTAAAGGACTAAGTTGAAAATGTAGGAAGAAGTAAGCGACCAATGGGTCGTCCGGTTGAGAAATGCACAGGTATAACAATTAGTGGTACTCACAACTGAAGTGAAGGATATATAGTTAGAGAGCAAGTGAACAGTCATGTCTTGAAATCGATATACTGGAAGGAGGCAAAATGAATAACTTAATAATCTGAAAGATTTTCTAACAAATTAAGATAACTAGATGACTGAACCAGAGCATCTTTGAAAGAAAAGATCATGTCTAGTGTTCCTGGAATGCAGACATTGGCACACAATTCCACACTTACTAAAAAACTAATTTACCATAATCAGTCCACCAGACAACTGGTGATTTATCACTAGGGTTATGGTCACCCAAGATTAACTGTTGCGTGTGGGGAGCTCAGGCCAGCTAGTACTTCATACTGGATATGATAGAAGTGTCAGAATACACAGTGCACTACAACTTGCTGCACATGGAGCTAGAGATTGGTCACAGTGACCATGCACGTGTCCAGCTGAGTCACCAAAGTACTCCTGTAAGAACACTGGGTTCTTACATTTAATTAAAGCACAGTGTCAAGTCTCTCTACCAATATTGTCAATGTTTTACAAAGAAAACTTTCCGTTAATCCCACAGGGTTAAGATATTGTGTGCATCATTCTCTCAAAATGTTCTGTCATATAGGATGAACTCAGCAGAACTGGGTCAGGTCAAATGGGCCATTTAGGATTTGAGTGTTTTAGCCCTTTAAACAGCCAATAATATAAACCGTTTAAACTGTTGTTGCATCAGTACCTGATATTTACCATTTGATTTTACTGGTCTGACTTTGGTAACGGAGGTGGGCCATCAATATTCATGAGCTTGTTGAGCCTCTGAAGCTTCGCTATGGCATTGACCGCAAGTTTGCTCAATATGTTGGATGGTCTTTGCATATCTGCTCATCATTTTGAGACCGCCAGAAGTTGCATAATGATTGACCTGACACATTAAATCTTCCTTGACAAGACTTGATAAATAAATGCACATGTACAAGTAATGATTTAAAATCAATGCCGTGATGCCCTCTGTTGTGTTGTACTGTGCAAAAAAAAAGTAACAAATTGTAGATGTTTAAAAAATATTATGAATTTTTTTTTTTTCTTGGTAAGTCATCAAAAGTGCAGTAAACAGGAAGAAAAATAGAGCTGATTAATATTTGATTTGAAGCGCGGCCACACTTTACCTTTAAAAATTCTCACTTGCACACATTTTTCAGGGTACATGAGATATTTGAAGCTTCTTGGTGAATTTGCCACAGTTCTTCTGTGGATTTGGGGGTGTCTCAGCTGCTTCTGTCTCTTCATGTAATCCCAGACTGATTTGATGATGTTTAGATCGGGGCTCTGTAGGGACCAATCTGTTGAAGGACTTCTTGTTCTTCCTGTGGCTGCAGATGGTTTTTTATGAGTGTGCTTGTGTATTTGGTGTCATTGTTGTGCTGCAGAATAAATCTGGGACCAATCAGATGTCTCCTTGATGGTATTCCTTGGTGGATTGTAATCCAAACATCTAAAGTCTAAAAACCTTTGAACAGCACTGTATGAGGGATTTTGTATACTGTCAAATACACCAGATCAAAGAAGAGGCAGCATAGCTTTTGAGAACACTGGTTTATTCCCAGTGCAGTTAAGGAGTGTAAACCCAGTTATGATTAGGCAGATTTAGACAGACGCTCCCTCTATATTTCATGAAATTTACCAACTTAAAAGATTTCATAGATTCATAGACTGTGCTGCTAAAAACTGACATATTCCAGTGAATGCATTTATCTAATATGACATCATAATAGCAGTTAATTTCTAAGTGTTATTTTCCTAGAATGCATAATAAAAGCAGCAGTTTTGTTTTACAAAAAGAAATAACTGTATGCATCAGTGGAAACAGTGGGAGAAATATTTCCCTGTAATGTTTAGTGAGAAGAATTATAAAGTCTGCATGAAGCAACACTCCAGCTTTTCACTCAACACTTCATTAGCTCTGACTTCCCCAGGCAGCTTCTGAGAACAGGTAATCTGCTAAATCAGTTTACCTAATTAGGGCCGTAACCACCTGTAAACCATAAAAAAGAATAAAATGTCATACATTTCAAATGTTTCTGTATCTTTATAGGATGGTGCTTCATAAAACCATTCAATAATTTATGAAAAACCTTAATGCGTGTGCCATAATCATGCCAAGAAGTCCTCATCTTTTAATGCGAACAAGACAACAAGATGCCTTCAAAAAACCCAGCACTTCCCTTTCAGTTTGAGCGAGCCGTATTTTTCTCTCAGCTAAGTTGTTATGCAAGTGTTCAGCTCAGACACTTGCTCATTCACAATTCATGCTCATTGCTTGCACACCCGCATCCCCAAACCTCTTTCCTGCCTCCCAATTTTTAATTTTTTTTTTGCTTCCCCAAACTGTAATTTTGAGCCCCATAAAAAACAAAAAAATATTTTTAAATAGTCTTCATCATTCCATTTCACACTTTGCTAATGGTTTGCGCCTTCTGGTATGTGTGAAGCTCTGTGTCACTTCCAGGGCAGGCTGTCATTTATTTAGTAGGAGACATTTTGTATGCGGCTTGCAACATTCTTCTTCATCTTGTTATCCTCTCCATGTATGGGAACAAGAAGAGGCAGTGCTGTGCTGGATGCTTTGAGTCATGTCAACATATTGGAAGTTAGGTAGTAAGTAGAAGCAAAAAAAAACAAAACAAAAAAAACAAATGTTAGCAATGCATTAAGTGAAGTCCAGTTGCACATACAGTATCAGTACTTATCTAATCAGACAACTGCTCTCTAGTCACTTTTATATTAAGTTCAAATTGATTCAGTCTCCAGCCGAGTGTTGTGAAGAACACAGTATGTACAATTTGAATGTCATTATTTAGATGTGGGCACCCAGCGTAGCAGAAGTGATATTCTTATTAATGTCCCTATCCGATGTCAGCGTTTTAGTCATTGGAAGCCAACAAACTGTAAAGTGAAACAGAACCTCTGCACTGTGAGAAGCAAATTAAAACGCAGTGTGAGTGGTAGCCAGCCGTCCTAATTAGCCAATTTTCTCGAACATGCCTCAAAACGGTGCTTGCGTTTTCTTTTTGTTGTGTAAATGCAACATTTCAGTAGAGGAAAAAAAAATCAGAATAATTCAACACCTGGCAAGTCACACTAGGTCAAGCCTGTTGTTACACGGGGGAGAAGTTTGTTGTCTCCCTGGAAACTGTGAGAAAACACGTAGAAAAGAAAGCTCAGAGACCAGTAGGTCTACCTCGGGGAATAGGGGTAATCTTTTGATGTCAGTGTTAAAAGGTGCAGAGATAATAATCCACTTTGGGAGTTGGGAGCAGCTTAACATTTTCTCCATCATAATTACGTTATTACAAGTGCCTTCAGTTATGTTCCTCAGTTGTGCAGTAGGTAGAAATGATAATAGTGATTTACAGTATTTCACCTTGAATGTGAAATGATTTGCACACCCACATCCCATTTCTGACAAGTAAAGGAAGTCGTGTAAAAAGAGGACACAGGTAAAGATGACAACAGCTGTGGTAACTTACAAAGTCGAAGAACTGAGAAATTAAAACAAAATTTGCCTTTCATTTGAATTTCTGTCGTGCTGTTTGTTCTGGCACTTCACAAAGTTTCAGTTTACTGTGACAACAAGGTCAGATTGCCCATATGAACTCTTCTAAAACATCGATCCTTGGTTAAAAGTGTAGGGACAAAAGCATGTTTCTTTTGCTGGAGGAAATGACACCTCTAAGAAGCAGATTTTATCACCCATGGCTAGCTGTTAATTATATAACAACTTAAGTAGATTGAAAGCATTCTAGTCTACAGCTGGGTGTTTTTAAGATAAATATATTGCAGGACAACCTGCAATATATCCCTCCCCGATGGGATATCTGTTATAGCAGATATCCCATCAGTTCAGATGCAGTGAGCCCCAGGTTTGATTCTTTTTTAAAGCATTGTCATTGCCCTATGTCGTCTGGCATCAGGCATCCTCTGTGCGATAAGATCTATAGACAGTCATACAGCCGGTGGCCCTATATGGAGCGGAATGCTGGCCAGCCACCAAGAAACACGAGCAGATCCTCAACGCCATGGAGATGAAGATGCTCAGGTGGATGGTGGGCTTAACCCGCCTTGATCGTATGACAAACGAAGATGTCTGAAAACGACTCGGAGTTGCCCAAAAAGAAGATGAGGGAGATGATGAGGGTGTACTTAGTTTTTTTAAGGCAACGAGTTTACATACATTTTTTTAAGTTCTGGGAACTAATTAGATTTTACACTGTGGTCAGTCAAAATCTGAAGGTCCAGCCCTTAACCATGACAGAGCTTTTCAAAATGGCTTCTTGACAGTCACTCTTCCAGTGAGACCATTTCTGATGACACTTCAGTGAACAATAGTTGGATCAGCTGAAGAGCCAGATGCATGTCTTATGCCCTCTGTCAGATTTGGATTTTCTGGATTTTTTTTCCGGCCTGCTACTTCTTTGTATGTCCTCCACTTGTCCAGTTTCCTCTAATTTTTTTTTCTTTTTATATAGCGCCAAATCACAACAACAGTCACCTTAAGGCGCTTGTATCTCTTTGGGAATCACATTGTTGGTGCATCAATGCTATTTTGTTCCTGTCAAACTGAGATAATTTTGTCACTATTCATAGATTTAACTAAAGAAAATGCTAACAAAGTATATTCTTTTGTGACAGGCTGCTAGTAACAAAGTGTCTGAAGACACAATTTAAAATTGTTTTTTGCTAAGTTGTGTTTTATGTGTTGATGCAACACTGGCTCATCCTTTGAGTTGGGTATGATTTTTATGGTGGAGTGATACGTGGCTTAGCAAACAAACAAAAAATCCTCCCAAAAATTCAGGTACAAGGACTGGGCTCAAAATGAGTGTAAAAGCAGCCAGTGTCCAAAAAAACCTTTGAAAGACCTTCAGAAAGTCTTGAGAACTATTGCTCAAGACCACTTCGAAAAATGATAAGAAAGTCTGGCTCCTTCGAAGCAAAATATGAAGAAATAATAGGAGACTCAAAACTTTTGAGGAGAGTATTGTATTGATAAATAATTCACAAGAAAGTCTGAAGTTTTATGTCACAAGAAAAAGAATTCGGCACCTTCTTGAGTACATAACTCCTGTATATCCAAGGAAAATACTATTAGACTGTAGAGGACCAGGACAAATACATATGGAAAAATGTATTGTGGTCAAAGATAACAAGGAGCATCACCTTAAATAAATGCTTATCTCTATTAAAAGATATTTACATAGAAATCATCAGAATCTGCAGGTAGGATAAGAATGATTTACATTTATAATAGTGTTCTTTTCTTTTTTTCAATTTACCTGTATTTGTAAGCAATGACCAGCAGATGAAACAGGACGTCAGGCAGACTAGATATCCACTGGCATACCCACAGGCTAAACAGACAGACTAGGAGATGGATTCTGAGATTGAGGATAGCATTGCTGATCTTTTTAGCCATCTATAAGCCCATATTTCCTGCCACTGTTATAACAAAAAAAGCATCCATTTCCTTTATTTTTCCTATACAGTTTAAGTATTTCTTTTCCTCCGGCACTGAATCTGAACCTAAAGTCTTGCAATGCTTACTTATAGTTTTGACTCACTATGTAATTAAGCCTTTTGTAATTGTGCACGCTAACCTCAGTCGTTTTAGCACACACAAACATTGCAAACACTTGGTTTATTCCCACTCTTCTGCTCAATCCTCACATTTTCATTTAATTTGTACAGAGGTGTCCCAAGGCAGCAATGGCTCTATTGAATGATCCCCAAGCTGCGACCTTTAAGTCAGACCTGCCGCACTAATTAATCCTAGCAGAGCGATACATTCAGAGGCTGAAACAGCATGTAACACAGGCATCCGCCTGCTTAGAAGCCTGGCAGATGAATACATTTCACACCACGAGGAAGCACTAAAACCCCAAGTACATATTCCAACAGCAAACATATGAATGCAATACTCCCTGAGCTAAGCGCTTTAAGGAGGGTTTGAACCGATAATAAAGATTTGAATAAATGTTGAGGAGAACCTATGTCCTATCTTGGGAATATAATATCTCCGGGAACAGTTGGCAGAGAAATTCATGAGACAAATATTTGCACCAAAAGATAAAAGTAAAGAGCCAGGGATTTGAGTCCCACACCTCGCTGAGCACTGCTGGTTTTGGTATTCATTTCCCAGCTGGATGAAAACAGAATTTAGTGGACACATAGATTATTCATCTGTGACTGCAGCACAACCACTTACAGCTCTATATCTCAACAACAGACCAGAATGTAAAGCTGACTAGAACAAGCTCACGATTGATGATGAATGTGAGATATTTATAAAGCTAATGTACTGTCCTTAAATATGATGGCACATCTACTTCAACCGAGAACATGCATTTTTCTTCAGACTGCCATTGATAAACACAGAATGGCTTACAAGACAAGCAGCACTGTCTCCCCTTTCAGACAAGAAGACGTCCGACACGCTGGAAGAATGAATAATTTTTGACAGCACAATTTTCTTTTCTTTTTTTTTTTCTTTATAGAGGAGGATTGGCAGGAAAAATGGCATTCACCCGATTCCATTTTTGATTTGATCTGGGATTCTTAAGTGAGTGTGAGTGATGGACTTAAAACATGGATGAATAACTGATGACTAGAAAACAGCTGAAAATGAAATGAAAAGCCTGGAGCTTGTCTTGCTCCCCTCCCTCTCGCTTTCGCTTGTTGTCCTGCTTCAAATGCAGCAAAGCATTTCCAGTGAGTTACCATAGAGATGATTATTGCAGTTGCTGTTGTGAAAAATTTGGCTCAAAACCTCAGGGACAGTAAGAACATGGCAGATATGCAGAGCAAAGAAAAAAAGATAAATAAACAGGCGTGCTTCAGAGAGAGACTATGTAGAGTCGTTTAGGTTCAAGAACTTTCAAGAGCAGCGAGTATATCCTCTTCAAGAACTTTAAATTGCATTAATATCCATTTTTTTCTGTGCTTTGGGTAAAGAAATTTTATTTTATGTATATTTATAAGAAGCCCTGTTAAAAGAAAGCATGAAAGCAAACAGGTGAGGGTCGTGTCAGGCCTCAAAGGGCTTGTCACTATTTTCATCCAAGTGCCCTTGAGTAAGACAGCTAAGTAAGCTGCTCCAGTGGAGCTGCTCAGTGGTCAACAGTTGAAGACTAGCCTGAGTTGCTCCCAGGCGTGAATGTGTGCAACTGTACCATGAATGTTAAGCAGGGCATAGCTGGGCAAGAGCAAACATGTTTAGCTGACCTTCCCAGTATAATGTAACTAAAAGAAAAAAAAGAAATGCTCCAGTGGTGTTCTAAGGTTATGTGATTTTCAGCACAGCTGTGAGCCAGTCTATATTGGGCTGGGCTGGAATGATCCAAAATATCATTCCAGCACCTTCGGTTAATGAGCAACTAAATCTGATATGGAGGTTAATGCATATTGCTATTAAATGAGATCTTTTCTTGTGTGCTGCAGCATGGCATTTCTTCTAATGATAGCGTGGACATACATGTTTAAGAATACAAAAATAGTAACATCCCACAGCTTTCTTGTTCTCATCCCTGTGATGCGTTCATGCTGCAGATATAAATAAAGTTGCTGTCGAGTTACTCATCTAGCTACATCTACAAAAGAGGGGTGAGCACAATAAAGAGAGTAACTTATTTTTTTAAGTGGCAGGTCATTTTAATTCCAGCATTTCAAACACCACAACAAATATCAGCAGAAACACAAACTGTGTGTAGCACACTGGTAGCTAAACATACAGATGCTTTATTTCCAGGGAGAGAAAAAAAAACATTAATGTGGGACACAAAGATGGAGAAAGATGTAAGAACGACAGAACAGGAGAAAAAGGTAAGAAATCATTTTCAAAGGTGATCGCTGTTCAGCAAATGCAGTTTTAAAAACTGGAAATTTTAATCTTATTTGGATGGATGGATGGACGTCGCAATTCGATTTGATTTTTTTGTTTGTTTGTTTGTGTTTTATAAAACCAGAAATTTGATCTAGACATGATCTGTTGCTGAAATACATTTTTGTGAAATTGCTTGCAAAAAGAAACTGATGTGCAATACTTTGCTGAAATATTGTACTATGCAATTTGGTAGAGTTTTTTGCGTGGCACGCTGGTGAGTTTGCAGTACTCTGGTGAAGTCTATGTACTATGTTGGACTTTGCAGAACAGGCTGTGCTCTTCATGGTCAGTGTCAATGATAGGAGGCGATTTTTATTTGAGATGATCAAATATCAAATTTGAGAGCACAGGTATCTGGCACAGTACAATGTTTAAAATTGACAATAAACCCAGGAGTACACATCACCACTCAAATAATGTACATAATGGCTTTTACTAACACTGACATTTGTTCACTCTGTCCTGGTGAAACAGAAGATTATTTCCATTAATTCTGGCTTGATGCTCCAGTAGAAGAATTTCAGTTCGGGGTCATGGTGAGCTGTCCAGAGTTCTCAGCATCCCACAATCCCGGTCTTTTTTACCTTTAAGAAACGTATCCTCAGTGACCAGTAACCACCACCTGCTGAGATGAAATGTCGCATAATTTCCAGTTAGCAAAATAAAGCTCAGCCTATGACCCCATGCTCTTTCACTGTTTAGCTGTGTCTGTCCGAGGTAGCAGGCTGAGAGGAAATCAGAGTAGAAATTTTCCCTTTGAGCATCAGCATTGTGTTGTGTTTACTTCATCACATGAAGCCCTAATCATGTCTGGTTTTCACTGCCGTTACAGTCACCTGTGTTTTGTTTTATTTTTAGAGCTAAGTGTTGCTGAGATCTACAGGATTTCTTTAAATATGCCAGGTTGCAGAGCCCGAGGCCAATCAGTCCTCACTTCCTCCTATGTTGGTGAGTAGCTGTGGTGGTCCTGGACTGAAAAGGGGTTTTCCAGGATCTTCGATAGTTCCTAGCTCCCGCATCAAAATAAATAAATTCAAAGAGGTTTTCATGCATAGTGTGAATCAATTTACATACCTGGTTGCAAGAAGTCAGTAAAGAATCCTGCTGTCTGGTACTAGAGTCACAATCCACAACAGCCACATCCTCTAATTCTGATGCAATCCATAAATTCATTCATTCAACCTTGTCTCAAAATGCAGTCCAGACAGCAATAATGCTGCACGTAAGCCTGACTGGGATAACTCTTCAGGACGGTAGCGCTACATCTGTCTTTGTGTACAAATGGATCAAACAAACATTTGTTATTGGTAGGGAGGTTTTTGAGCTTTTCATAGAGCTCTGTCACTGTTTGTCCTTGGTGCCATTCAGCTAATGACTTTTAGGAAAACTGTCTGTCGCCTGCCTGCAGTGTTATTGGCTATTTGTCAAGTGTTGGCGCCATCATTTGCTTGAAGTTAGTAGATGTTTCTTTAAGAAAAGAGAGGTGCAACTGTGGTCACATTAAAGTGGAGTATCCTCGAGCACAAACATAAAAGACCCACTTTTGCAGAAAAAATGAGGATGCCTTAGTACCTTGTTCTAACTAAGCTGATTTATTGTCAAGTAGTACTCTACGGGGGGGCAGGGGAAAAAATCTAGCTCCTGTTTTTTCAAACAAAGTGTCTTTTACTTCTTCTGCGTAAAGGGATGGTACCTGGTCAAGGACACACTTTCAGGATTTCAAGCATCTATGTGATAGGATTACAAAACATGATAGCAAGTGGAGTCATCTAGAGTAAATACACAGCAAACATACTATCCAAACTGAAGAGCAAACACAGAACTGAGCAGTATGACATTAACTTCAGAAACTGTAAAATGGTGCATAATATAAAACTGTAAAGTGTATTTTCTAAAGCTGTAAACATTCCTTAAACATTTCAGGTTAAAATAGACTGAAGACCAGGTGAAGATGCAGGATGCACCTTAAGACGAGTTGTTATTAGGTTGTCGTCCAAAGTATTCCCACACTCCCAAACGATATTACAGTTAATCAAATGACTATAAACCAATTTCCACACAGTGAATTTAGGGCTTTCGGGGAGGGCTGGACCACCTTGGAGTAGGTATTCTTGCTTTGTTTAGGAAAATGAAGGAACGCTTCAAAGGGGTAACAATTCTGCTTTCTTATATATATATATATACAGACTTGGACAAAATTGTTGGTACCCTTCAGTTAATGAAAGAAAAACTCACAATGGTCACAGAAATAACTTTAATCTGACAAAAGTAATAATAAATTAAAATTCTATAAATCTTAACCAATGAAAGTCAGACAGGCTTTTAGACCATGCTTCAACTGAATTATTTAAAAAAAATAAATGCATGAAACAGGCCTGGACAAAAATGATGGTACCCACAACTTAATATTTTGTTGCACAACTTTTTGAGGCAATCACTGCAATCAAATGATTCCTGTAACTGTCAATGAGACTTCTGCACCTCTCAGCAGGTATTTTGGCCCACTCCTCATGAGCAAACTGCTCCAGTTGTTACCGGTTTGAAGGGCGCCTTTTCCAGACTGCACGTTTCAGCTCCTTGCAAAGATGCTCAATAGGATTGAGGTCAGGGCTCATAGAAGGCCACTTTAAAATAGTCCAATGTTTTCCTCTTAGCCATTCTTGGGTGTTTTTAGCTGTGTGTTTTGGGTCATTGTCCTGTTGTAAGACCCATGACCTGCGACTGAGACCAAGCTTTCTGACACTGGCCAGCACATTTCTCTCTAGAATCCCTTGATAGTCTTGAGATTTCATTGTACCCTGTACAGATTCAAGACACC
>VUQG01023972.1:0-15054 GCA_015106755.1 Etia nguti | reverse complement strand
TAGCCAATCAGCGGTGAGGCAACTCATCCTCTTTGCCAATCAGAAGACACAATTCTACCTCATCATTACTCACACACTTCGACGCAGAGAGTTCGGTCGGAGCTGCAGGTGGGGAGAGTCAGCAGAGGTGTACTCACCGTGTGTATTTGTTTCTTCTTATGCTGTTAGCGGTGTGCGTCCATGAGACTGTAAGTTTCTGTGTTTTATCCTGTTTGTTCTTTGCTGCGGCCATTATCCTCCTTTGTTTAAATCCTTGGCGCACACTTTGTTTACCGAATGTTACTGCCGTTATTGTGAAGCAGCCTCTGCCATGCGGTCATTAAGGGACCGTCACTAATTTCTCATGTTGGCTCTTGTGTAAAGTGCCTAGTTAGGATTTATGTAAATAGTAAAATTAGCATTTGTTGATACTCCCTTATTTTGGTTGAATGTTCCACTACCCAGTATTGTTTGTATTGTTGTATTACACGTTTAATTCACTCTGTTCACATAATTATGTAAGACTTTTATGTTCTTTCCAACAGAAACCACACCATCACTTCCCCACACAGCATATAGCATTTTGCAGCACGTTAAATCCCCTCACTGACATTATGGATGTGTACCTCGGATTTTGTGAAATAAATGAGTGAACGACGGATACCTGAGTGGCAGTGGATTTTGTGGATAAGCCATCTGTTCTTATCGGACAACCCTGTTGAGATTGTGGATTCATAGAGTCAGCACCTTATCAGCTTCCTCATTCATAGTCAGGAGGTCAAGTCCGTCCCTCTTAAAGTGACATCCTCCATTACATGGGGTTTATACTGGGAGATCTGGTTTCTCTTGGTACTGGCTAGAGTTAGTCTAGTGTAACTACCTATCCACATAGGATTTCTCACTAAATTTTATCCCTGTGGATATTTGTAATATGCAAATATTGAATGTTCTCACTCAGGGTATGACATATCATTTATATTCAGGCAAACTGTGAGCTTAAGTATCCTTCTGAAGGAAGTTGATGCTCACAGAATCAACTATGTAAAACATGCAGTACTTATATGTGCTTAATATGTTTTCTACACTTGCTAGTATTTTGTGTTTTTATTAAACTGCTGCTGTACATGGTTCTCATGGTCACAGTGTGTGAGAAGCAGAACAAGAGATCATTTTCAAATATCAAGGTCAAACTGGACAGTGATATTGGAGCCTCGGTGGTCATGGTTAATCATGGCTCAGCACAAGCATACTGTACGTCCATTGGCTTATAATAATTTCTTTTTGAACTTTTGATTGGCTCCAACCTTTTAATCCCACATGACGGGGTGGAGCCTTGTGTAAGAGGAGTGTGAAAAGCTGTTTAACAAGAGACCCTGAGCAAGAAGGCAGCAGCTTTTCTACAGGTACTGTATCTCCTTTCTCTTATTTCTCCTACAGAAAGCCTCCATTTGCTTCCAATACTTAGGAAAATTATTTAGCTGGCTGTAGAGCTGGTATAAAGATCCAGGCTGTATACAAAAAAAATTGCATGCTTTTGACATTCAAGATTAATGTGACGAGGATTAAAAGCTATGAACAAGGAAAGCGGGTGAAGGTGAAGCAGGATTTGATGATGATTTCAAGGTGATATGTAGGCAAACAACAACAAGAAGTCTTTAAAAAAAATCGTAGAAAATCAAGGACAGTCCAAAAAATAAAACAGAGAGTAGGTGCTTTTTTTACATGAAAAGTTTCCAGTTAAAAGGTCGCAGCAACCAGGGGAGGGGACACTGATCTTAGATCCCAGCCTGTAGTGTAATTGCGTGTAATCCCAGCTGTAAGATCTCATCATTTTCAGTGTTAGTTAGTAGAGGTGGTTTCTCACAGGCTGATCTCTAGAAAGAACTCTTGCACTCTCTTTCCACCTGTTTTTCATCCTGATACATCAGCTCTCCTGTACACTTCACCTTCTATTTGCCTTGTTTCCACCTGTCTGTCCCACTGCCTTATGAGGTTCTGGTCTTATGACCAGTTCAGAATGTCACTGTGTGAGCCAGACATGGTTTGGATCTTGGCACTGAATCCTGGCACTGCAACTGCCTTCCACCAATCTATAAATACTATGCCCATTGACCCACAGAGTGAACTGCCTTTAACCTACACAGTGAAAGGAAAAGCTTTAGAGTGGGACAAACAGAGCTGATAAAAATCATTTGACTTACTGAGTGACTTTTAAGTTCAGGTCTGACCAGGGTTAATAGGACTAACAATGTCCTCACAGCTCCCCTCTATATAAAGACACACTCTCATGGACACAATCCACCGAGGACAAGTTAAAATATGACCTTCCAGGCCAGGTCCATGAAACTAAATGTATTGCTTTTGTGGGACATTTCGACAACATTAACAAGAATGATTATTAAAGACATTTTTTATTAGCTTATGGCCGACTTCTTAGTGTAACTGTTCAATAGCAAAGCATTAGTGGTCATATGAAACCTGCCATTCTGTGGGTGGCAGACTGTGATAATGATCAGACTCTAAGAGTGTCTGCCAGAGCCTCTCAAGATCTAAGCTTGTGTAATATTGAATAAAACTTTTCATGGGTGAGAAGTCATTAGATAAGGGCAAGTTAGGGCTAGATTTGTCTGGGTATGAGTTTCCCTCCTCAAAAAGAAGGGGGGATTATTAAGACTCCAAATGCATCAGCTGATGGAAATGATATTTGAGAAAAAAGTAAGAAAATGAAGACTTTGTAAATATTCTCTCTTTTTTGAATGAGCCGCTACATGTAGTTGCCCGATTTGGTTGATTCCATTAAAAATGAACTAGTTTTATTAGAAAAGGTTTCCACTTTACATAGTAACATGACCTGCCTAAAGTTTCAGGTTATAGCACTTTTACTTGCATTATTAGATTTGGATATGGGTGCTTGGTAGGAATTTCCCTGTAGAGCATGAGTGAAGCAGCTAATTTGGTGCTTGGTTTGTTTATGTGTAGCAGGATCTGATATTCCTGTCTTGGTGTTATTCCTGTATCATCAAAACTAACTTGGTTGAGGTTCAACATTGATAGTGCCCAATCACATTATTGTTATGTTATGGTTTTGGGACATGGAAACACCATTACATCAAACACCAACCCCTAACCTTTAGAACTCTCACAACAATCACATCCCAATCCTCAGCTCTAACCCTGACCTGATCCTTTTTTGGATTTTTTTTCTCAGAATAAAACTGCTGATGTCCACTATGTCCCAAAACTATGACATCATGACAGTGTGACTGGTCATTTGCAATGCTGAACCTGCACCAACATTAATTATGATGATCCAGGAACACCACAACATGAGGATACTAGATACACATCAGGTGTATGTCCATTTTGCCTATACGTGTATATGTTACTACCATGCACAAGTCATGAACAAAACCTTGCTTTTCTGTTTTTATATGTAGCCCTTTTGCTACTCTAAACCCAACTAGCAGAAAGATGGCAAGCTCTTTCAGACGTCTGATCTCCAAGCACAACACGGCTGTGCTGTTGGCCGGCTTGGGTGCAGGAACTGCTGGATTCTTGTTGAGTGAAAACAGTTCTCTAGCTGCTGAGGCAAAGAAGAAGCTTTACCCTCCCAGGTAAGACAGGTCAATATTAGCACCACTAGTAAAACACAGAGACGTGGCTTCTAAAGCCCACCAAGGGATGACCAGTTGTAAAAAGAGCTTGGATGCCTAGAAGTCTATTAGAAAATTACCATTTGGCTTCTTTGTTCTATAACCTTAGTAGTTTTTTTTTTTGTTGATGAATTTATGATCTCAGCTGCAACTAAAGCTCAGCTTTACTTTGTAAATTATAACTAGGATAAAAAAAAAAAAGGAGGATAAAGCCAGGAATGCTCTAGCAACCTGTCAATCACAAGGTACTGTAGGTTCTACAGTACCTTGTGATCGACAGGTTGTTACAGTATATTCACACATCTCACAGTCACATCTGTCCCTCACTGGCTACGTATGGTTTCAAAATACCAAGTGGCAAATGATACAATTCAACTAGTTAATCTATGGGCATGTCTAGAAGACAAAGTTCCTGGATGACATTCTAAATTTAGAGAAAACTAAGGTTATTTTACTCTACCCTAAAAATATTAAAAACATGGTCTCTCACCAGAATCTTATGCTAGGGGGCATTACCTTAGCCCCCAGTAACACTGTGAGGAATCTTGGAGTCATTTTTGACCAGGATATGTTCTTCCTATTGACAACATATGCAGGGATATCTTTATCTATTTGCGCAATACCATTAAATTGAAAATTAAGCTTAAAACCTTTCTTTTTGATAAAGCTTATAATTACTGCTGGTTTAGTGACCCTGAACCAGTCCTTAGTTCTGTTGCTTCATCTTTTCACTCTCTGGATGTTTATACACCAACTATTATATTTAACCATTAGTAGTTAATGGCTCTCTTTTTCAAAGTGCGCCTTTTGTTCTGTCTCTCTCTGCTCACTTCTCTTTCCCTTTTCCCCAACCTCCCCCTGAGCCTGCTGGAAGCTTCTTCCTGTTAAAATGAAGTTTTTCCTTTACACTGTCACCTAGTGCTTACTCATGGGGTTTACACTCTAATATTATCGTGCCTTTACACTAAATTATTTTAGGGTGTTTACCCTGCAATATAAAGTGCCTTCAAGCATGAGTTGGTACTATGCAAATTAAACTGAATTGAATAGAATGATGTCACAGTGACTTTGTACATCTTTCATATACACTCTATGCTAAAGCAAGAAGAAAGACAGTAAAAAGTGAGGTGTTGATGAGGTTACATCATAGGAACAGATGACAATAAGAGATGTAAGGAGTGAGCAAAAAGTTCTTTATGCAGTAGATGGATGACCTTGACCAGTCAGTGAGCAGGTATTGGACTGTGATTATCTCGCTTAAAAACAGACAGACCAACTACATGCCTCACATCACTTGCACATTTCATAAGAATGACTCACTACAAAATGTTTCCACAACAGAAATAAGCGGAAGGTGACATCACTACACTGTTTATGAACCAATTCATGTGTTCAAAGTAAAAGTACCCTGCATGCTGTTTTGTATTTTCTATATAACTAGTTACTGTTACACAGCAATTTCCACAACTTCTGGGATAAATAAGGTCTTTCTGATCTCGTCTTATGCACCGAGCCTGCAGCATTAATAAACAATAATGTGTGGATTGTGTCAGCACAGTCCAACTAAACATCTGAGAGTTTCAAAGAGTACACAAGGTCATGTCAGATATGCTGGCGACGTCTTGCAAGATCAGTGACGCTCTCACATTTCATCTGGGTTACCTTTGGCTCACTCTTGCTTACTCTTTCGCACTCTATTTTATGCTCTCCCCTTTTACTGCCTTTACCCACTCTTCATATACATGCATACAGTACACTTGTTTGTCTGGTGACTGAAGATGGATTTTTCTGATAGTGTGCTCATAAGTTGGAATGATTAGATGCCTACTTAGTGGCACTGCATGTTGGATCAGAATCTAAAAGCACCTTAAGTTCCTAATAGTCTTACACAATATAAAGATTCTGAATTTAGCCACTAAATTCTTATATTATATTATATTAGATTCCTGATATTGATGAACCCTCTGATTCCAGAACTGTAGGTACTCTTACCCCCTAAATGGCATACAAGTTTAGCAGCTAGTTGAGGAAAGATGGGAGCCATCAGTAGCTATTATTAACCTCTAGCTCTCTTTCATAGCATGTCTTTTGTCCTGTCAGATGGCTGCCCCTCCCTGCTGGTTCTGCTGGGGGTTTCTTCCTGTTAAAAGGGAGTTTTTCCTTTCCACTGTTGCCAAGTGCTTGCTCAGATAGGGCCATCTTATTGTTGGGGTTTTCCTCCATTATTGTATGGTCTTTACCTTATAATATAAAGTGTCTTGAGGTGACTGCTGTTTTGATTTGGTGCTATACAAATAAATAAATAAATGAATAAATAAATAAAAACACCTAAGTTAGCAAAATAAAAGAAGAAAAATTACCTGAAAATCTTTCCCCAACCCCAAAACAAACAATGTACACATCAAATTGTCTATTTGCTTGCAACTGAGATTTGTCCAGGTTAACCAACTGGTATTCTGTACCACGGTTATATGCTAGATCAGCGCTGAATAAGTTGAACGGAAAATTATGTTGTCACCACTAGCTGGAGTAAGAAGGAATATTAGACTGGGTGTAGTAACTCTCAAAACTTTTACATTTCTCCAATTCTACTTCTCTTGAAGCTCTGATTACCCTGACCTGAGGAAACACAACAACTGCATGGCCTCTGCTCTTACTCCAGCCATTTATGCCAAATTGAGGGACAAAGTCACCCCCAACAACTGGACCCTCGACCAGTGCATCCAAACGGGAGTCGACAACCCTGGACACCCTTTCATCAAGACAGTGGGTTGCGTGGCTGGTGACGAGGAGAGCTATGAGGTAAAACAAAGTTGGTTTTGTTTAAATTATCCACTGCACTCTGAATAACCCGTGCTTATCTGAATAATAATCAGTATATTGATTAATTGTAAATCTGGTATTACATGTGGACTCAAACGCTGAGGTAGTAAGGTTAAAAAAAACATGCCTCATATCACTTGCACATTTCATAAGAATGACTCACTACAAAATGTTTCGACAACAGAAGAAAGCAGAAGACTTTTTATGAACTGATTCACATGTTCACCCAAATTTCCCCTTGTGGGACAATTAAAGGATTATTCTATTCTATTCTATTCTATGTTCATAGCCAAAGTATCATGCATACTGTCGGAAATGATGTGTCATTATACAGAGTATACTACCTGAATGAATGTATGGTTGGAACAGTCATTTAGTCATTAAGCCAGCAACTGATGATTCTTTGTTACAGAGCCGATGATTTTCCTTATTATAAAGGTGCAATTCCACACCGTCTATATCATAAGACATCAACTGTAAAAATAAACTTTTGACTTCCTGAAACAAACCTACACTGCTGACTTTGTGTGCTGGTGCTTCCAGGTGTTTGCTGAGCTCTTTGACTCTGTCATCAAAGACAGACATAATGGTTATGACCCCAGACTCATGAAACATCCTACTGACCTGGATGCCTCCAAGGTTAGACCATAGCTTCTTGCCACTATAATTTCAGTGCATCCATATTCTATTTCTGCACGTATGAAACACTTTTTTTGCCTTTGTCCTCTCCAGATAACCCACGGCATGTTTGATGAGAATTATGTTCTGTCATCCCGTGTGCGTACCGGCCGTAGTATCCGCGGGCTTAGCCTCCCCCCAGCCTGTTCGAGGGCTGAGCGCCGCGAGGTGGAGCGGGTGGCTGTGACAGCCCTAGCTGGCCTTAAAGGAGACCTGGCTGGACGCTACTACAGCCTAGGAGACATGACGGAAAAGGAGCAGCAGCAACTTATTGATGTGAGTTAATCATTTCAGAGAAATGCATACTCTTTCCTTTACATTTAAACTTATGATTTAATGTGATTTTTAATTATTATTTTGTATGAATTGTACATTTAAAAATGGTAAATTTAGAGATTTATGGGTTGGATATTTCTTTGGCACCCAGCACTTTGTTGGGTATCAATTTAGCTTACTGGTTAAACAGGCACCATATACCTTACAGCTGAAATGCAGTGGCTTGATATACGTCTGACCTGCAGCCCTTTGTTGTATGTCTTCTCCTTCTCTCTCTCACCCTCTTCCCTGTCTACTCTTCACTGCTAAACTGCCAGATAAGGACAAAAATAAATCTTAACAAAATATGTTGTTTAAATAGAGTTTAAAACTTTCCAAACTGAAATAAGGCTTTCAACAGAAGGTGAAGAAACAACAGCTGTGGCTTTATGTCTAGGTCATCTGCAGAGATATCAACTGACATTGAAATGGGATAAGCTGTACTCTTGCATAATACCACTTTGAACCACAAGATGGTGCAGCAATCCTTGTGTAGCTTCTGTAAAGGCTGTTCATCTATATTTTTTTGAGAATTTCATCCATTTTTAAAAAACAAATCTCATTCCAGCCTCAACAATATCTATTTAAAAAGACCCATGCCCTTTTATATGACTCTTTGAAATCTTTTCATCACCAAATTGTAAAGAAGTCTTTTTTCCCTTTAAAATCTTATAATTTACCTCTGTTTCCTTCTTGATCCTCCCTTAACCATTCCCACCCATAGGATCACTTCTTATTTGACAAGCCTGTCTCTCCACTGTTGACATGTGCCTTTATGGCCAGAGACTGGCCAGACGCCAGAGGGATCTGGTATGGTCTATTCAGTTCTTGTGCATGCCCGTTGCTGTGTGACCATGTATGAGTTATTATTGTGCCTGTTCCTGGAAACTGAGCCACTAAAAGTGTGATGCTATGTTTTCCATTTGGTGTGCATAGCCTTTTATAAACGCATGCTTTTGCACAGACGATAAGTGTGAATATCAAGTGCCTCATGTCATGAGTCATCAGCAGTAATGAAAGACGAGTTTCCCCTCTTAGCTCTTATTTAGCTTTCTTGTTTTCTTTTCCTCAGGCACAACAATGATAAGACCTTCCTGATCTGGGTGAATGAGGAGGACCACACCAGAGTTATCTCCATGGAGAAGGGCGGCAACATGAAGAGAGTGTTTGAGAGATTCTGCGACGGACTCAAACAGGTACAGTGGAGTTTGATGTCAAAGAGAGTAGAGGAATATCATTTTGATAATTAGCCAGTCTTTTTTATGGTTGCTAATGTTGCCGAGTTGTATCGGGGTGAAATATCTCAATAATTGCTGGATGTATAAACATTCGTGTTTATACACAAATTGTGTCAAATTTCATATTTGACACAAATCTTCATTTCAGTCATCAAAAAGGATTATTTTTTGTGACACAATAAATCCAGTGTGAGGTGCAAACTCAGCTGTTGTAACTCTGTTTGGCCACTGGTTTAAAAAAACAATGCATCACACTCCCAAACTGTATATAAAAGATGGGCAAAGCCACCATGCTGTCCCCGACAGGTTTTGATAATGTTTCCGCATTTCAGTCATTGTCATGTTGTTTTAGGGGACCCAAAGAAACCATATTTGGACAAGAGGGTAGAATTCTAACTTATTAGCTAGTACTACCTAGCTCGATTAGCAGGTCGGATCCATAAACTATTCAAACACATATACCTGTTAAGTAGCAGACTTATAAAATACTAGAATTTCACTCACCAAAATTATGTGTATTGGCTTGATTATGAGCCAGCCTCCAGTGGCCACTAGAGGAACTGCACTTCACTTCATCTATCTGTGTTACTTCACATGTCAGCGCTATCCAATTTTGGTCATTTGCATCTACAAATAAATGTCATGATTCTGAGTCTTTGATCCAGTGCTTTGAGCGTTTTAAAAATTCTGTTTATTAATAAATAATTTCTGCTTGATGACTAGTTTACTTACAGTTTACGTTTGAAAAAGGGAACAAATATTATAAGAAAGTTCACTGTATGAATCAAAAGTCTTTTTTGACACATCTTGACTGCATTTATTTCATTATGTACTTGTTTTGTTAACATGAAATCTCCTCAGATTTCAAACTTCTCCTTTTCAGCTTTAAATTAAACCACTGCCAAAAATTATCTTGCTAAACTATTATGTATAGATAAAATGTGATTGAGCAACCCTGAGCATACTGTTTACAGGTGGAGCACTTGATCCAGGAGAGAGGGTGGGAATTCATGTGGAATGAACGTCTGGGCTACATCCTCACGTGTCCGTCCAACCTGGGCACCGGCCTCAGGGCGGGTGTCCATGTACGCCTGCCAAAACTAAGCAAGGTAATATACTGGCACTATAAAACTATAACTTTAATTTCCTTAGACTTTTATTTAAATCTTTTCAACTCACAACAATGGTTGTCTCATGGCGCTATTTTTGTGAATGAGTCATGTTTGATTAGTTACATCTTCAGTGGCTTTAGCTAGAGCCAGTGACAGAGCAGATTATTTTGGTATTTTGGATCTGATAGTGATAAAAAAAGATAAAGTCAGTTATCTACAGTGTGGTGTTTCACTAGTTTCAATCTCCATTTTCAACACAAAAACAACACAAGAGAAAACACAAATCAAATATGGTGTGCTGAATACACGACCAGCTGAGAGAAGCTAAATTTTAAAGGTTTCTATAATCCAAATTCTTCCTCATGATCTCATGTAGAATTGCCTTTTTTTAAAAACCAAAAAACCAGCTTGTATTCATGTTACTATTTCTGTTCTTGAAAAAGAAATCTTTTAACTACAGTTTCAACATGTTATAAATGATTCCAACTTACAGGACCCACGTTTCAGCAAAATCCTTGACAACCTGCGGCTGCAGAAACGTGGCACAGGGGGAGTCGACACGGCCGCCACCGGTGATACCTTTGACATTTCCAACCTTGACCGTCTGGGCAAATCTGAGGTGAGGATATTCTTTTGTTGCCCTTTGCACAATTTCCCTTTTCATGCTAATAAGCTCACATGCATCAGTTCTATATAATGCCCAGTCTGAGCCACTATTCTGTTGCTGTGTGTTTCTAGGTGGAGCTGGTCCAGTTGGTGGTCGACGGCGTCAACTACCTGATTGAGTGTGAGAAACGGCTGGAAAAAGGCCAGGACATCAAAATCCCATCTCCCATTGTTCAGTTTAGAAAATGAAAATTGCACTCCTTAGTTTCCTAAATAGGTCAGTGACCTGATCAGTGCTCCCTCTCAAACTGAGCCTGCTAGAGAACCTGAGAGTGACTCCCATCAGCGAGGAGAAAGCATTCTCTTTAAGTTTCCAAGACAGAGTGCATTTCTTTATGATAAATCATCGTAGACATGTTCTTTAGAGGAAAACTCTACCTCAAGAAAATTGTAACCCCAAGTTCAATAAATAAACACTATACAACATTTTGTTGTTTTCATTTTGTTTTTGCTGTTGTTCTGTTTTTCACTCTGGCTGAACAATAATGTGGAATTCTCTCGTAATATGCAGAAAGTGGCTCAGCATTCTTTCACTGAAATAAGCACTGTTATTCTGTTATTTGTATGAAGATAATGTCAGTTTGGTAATTATTAGATGGCAGTTTTATGTTACCATCCTCACCAGCCACTTTATTAGGTAAACCTTGCTAGTGCTGGGTTGGACACCCTTTTGTTTTCAGAACTGTCTTAATTATTAGTAGCATAGATTCAAAAAGGTGCTTGAAACATGCCTGGGATTTTGGTACACATTGACATGATAGCATCAACCAGTTGCTGCAGATTTCCCAGCTGCACATGATGGTCATAAAGGAATGGACATGGTCAGCAATAATACTCAGGTAGGCTAATGGTGCTCAGTTGGTATTACGAGTCCAAAATGTACCAAGAAAACACCCTGCACACTATTTCACCACCACCATCATCTTGAAACACTGATACAGGATGGATCCATGCTTTCATGTTTATGCTGAATTCTGACCCTACCATCTGAACATCACAGCAGAAATAAAGATTTTTCCTGTCCTCTGCTGTCCGATTTTGGTGAGCTTGTGCACATTGTAGCCTCAGTCTCTTCTTAGCTGACAGGAGTACCACCTGGTATGGTCTTCTAATGCTGTAGCCGATCAGCTTCAGCGCTTCATGTGCTGTGCGTTCACAGATGCTCTTCGTTGTAACAAGTAGTTATTTGAGCTACTGTTGCCTTTCTATTGGCTCAAAGTAGCCTGGTCCCTTTCCTCTGACCTCTAAAAATCTATACATTAACTGAGTATGTTCTCCCTTCCTAACCATTATCTAACCCTAGAGATGGTTGTGCAGGAAAATCCCAGTAGATGTGCAGTTTTTGAAGTCCTCACATGATCCCATCTAGCATCAACAACCATGACATTATCAAAGTCATTTCAGTCGCCTTTCTTTACCTCTCCAAAGCTGGACCCAGCTGTAACTCTGGTAAGGATTATGCCTAAAAATCCCACTACAGGAATAGGGAAGATCGTGCAGATGCCTCTATTTCCTACTGGCTTCTCACATCTGTAAGCATCAGTAATTTTGTATCTTGTTTTTACATCAGTAATAATGCATCTTTAATGCAATGTTCACTGACAACATGCACTTTACAAAGGGGCCAACAGAGGTGGAAGAAGTTTAATAATATTTCTAAAGATACAAAAATGATTCAACGACTTGAATGTTGTTGCATTTTCAGAAGTTTCTTTGCTCCCGCGTGAATTTTGTATGAGCAACAAACTTAAATTCTGATGTACTGCCATGGGTGATTTCACAGATTACGGTGTATCCTAAGGGGAAAACAATCGAAAGGAGTAGACGACAGATATAACCCACAGCATTAGATGCTGTTAAGATTTGAAACAATGCTTAAAAATCTGTAAACAGGTCTGCATAAGCTAATGATTAATCTGAGAACACATTCAGCATTAAAGTAAGCAGAACAGCACTTTTCAGAGATTTTACTTTCGAAGATGCCACCTCAGAAAATTTTATTTTTTCTAAAAAGGAAAAATCAGTAGAAAGAAGTCAAAAACAACCAAAAGGTGACACTTTGAGGCCAGAGCCTGCCTGTGCACCAAAAAGTCCTGCTTTTCTTTTTGGCAAAGTGAAACAGCAACACAAGCCTCTATTAAAGAGTGGTTGGAGAGTGCTAAACAATGCAGGTTTGGAGAACAGGCCATCTCTGTGAAATAAGGGGATAAGAACAGAGAGTCAGGCTGGGTTCTTTGAACAGGAAACAAAAAGGAAGTCTAACAGGCAGGTCGTCAGTCCACAGGTCGCTTTTCACTGTGTTTCTTTGTGAACTCCTCTGCGTTCTTCATGAACTTCGCACGGTCTTTAGTGTACTCCTCTGCCAGGTCAGCCCTCAGTGGATGCTCTGGCTGAGGCATGTTCACCATCGCAACCAGACACTGAATCACTGGCGGACAGAGGGAATGAGAAATGAACATTTGTGAGCATATTTGGCACTTTTTGGAACAGATATAAGAGAGCAACAATGAGACGTGGATGTCCGTTTTTCACCTTGGCAGGTTTTCGTGGCTGGCTTCCAGTTCTCCACACTGATGATGGGCAGGCAGACCTGGCCCTTTTCATCAATGTTGGGGTGGTAGATTTTTGTCTTGAAGGTTATCTTAGGTGGCTTGAAGGGATACTCTGCAGGGAAGATGATCTCAATCCGAAATGCTCCTTTGTCATATGGAGGACAGTCCTTGAAGAGAATAAGAGTGTGTTAATTTCAGTAAGATTGAAATAATATTTAGTCAACCTTTGGTCAAAAATAAATACATAATTAATAATACTCTTTGACTTTAAGATGACTTGGTGGGGGTCATTCTTATGTGCTCCTTTGATACTTTTAATTGTGAAAATTAAAAATGTTGCTAAAATGATGTCAGTGTTCTTCTCTAATAATGTTCTTTGTTTTTATACTTCTGACCATATTAAGGATGCCCCTCTCTACAGCATCAAACAGAACCAAAAGCACACAAAACTAACTTTTGTCTGAAACTTACCAAAACAGAAATCTTAAAAAAAAAAATAAGTGAACAAAAAACAAGTAAGCTGGTAATGTACTGTTCACAACAGATACACAGACTATATAAAACAATATTTTTCATACAAGTCAACCCCAATTTCCACCAAAATGTTCTCTTCAAACTTCACAATGAGTGATCTGAAATTTGAGCCATTAGAGAAACAAAAGTAAGAAAAAAAAAAAAAAAGTATGGTTAAGGAGTAAAATCTATTTTATCCCATCAATACTTACAGGAACAATAAGCCCTTGCCAGTTCAAAATATTAGATTCATCCACTTGAATGATTCGGAAATTCTTTATTCCAGAATCGCGAATGTCTTGAATCTCCTGAAACAAAACATAATTGATTGAAATTTGGTGCAAAATTATGCAGTGACAGAAAAGAAAACACAGACAAATGCGTGAATGTGTAACGTAGCGTAATCAGCCACAACATCTCCAAAGTGACAGCAAGAACCTACTAAAAGTGATCCAAGAAAGGAGAAATGGTGACTCAGCAGCAGGTTCTGAAAGGGCAGTACTAGACCATGCTGTTTCAGCCCACAGAACAACAGTCTTCAGCTGGCTATGACAAAAATATGTCAGCACACAAACTGCTGTGCACGACGCTGCACAAACGCAGACTGTCAGAACCTACAATGAGCACATGAACAACACGGTGCCAACTTGGTCCCCAAATGTCAATCCAGACAAGCACTGTTGGGATAGATCCATACATACACACACGCACACACACGCACTCTACATGGCTTAAGGTAATGGCTTTTGGAATTGTGTTGGTACCTTTAGAGGTCAGAGTTCTTTTGGTGACATTAGGGTGAGCGCCATATAATGAAGTTGTGGTTTTAAACTTGTGGCTGATTGATGTCGATAATATGTGGGGAAAAGCCAAGAAACCAGCTAAGGAATAAAACCTGCTGGGTCTAAGTGATTCACAGGAGCTGTGTAATATGGCCCTAATGGACAGAGTCCCTTCAGATAGTAAACAGTTACATCACTTCCTCCACAATGACTCACACACGCTGTTCCTCGATTCAGATTACTATTCACACAATGCATTTTTCCTTCCAGGCTGTTCACATAAATACTGCAAAAATGATTATGGTGTTGTAAATTTTATTAACATCGGACAATGATGGCCTGTGTGAGACCTTCACCTCCACAACTACAGTTTTGCATACTTACAGGGCAGCAGCCATTATAGATTCATAGTAATTTTCAGCTTTCTTGTCTATTTTGGTTTTGTCCAGTGGCATACAGGGACAAAATTAAAAATAAATAAATAAATAAATAATGGGTTGCCAGACTGTGACCTTTGCAATGACATATAAAATGTGTGTATGGCAAACAGACAGAGGTGGAGGACTCAGGTTTTTGAAGGCCTGTGATGTATAAAACACTCAAAAATACATGTAGACTAAACTTTTTAACATAACCCTCAACGGATTAAAGAAGAACAAAAAACTGAAACAGTTTCAAATTTAAATGGGTGTTTGCATCATTAAAATGTGCCTGTGTGGCAACAGTGGCTGAGGACAAATGGT
>VUQG01023967.1:5161-20015 GCA_015106755.1 Etia nguti | reverse complement strand
GCAGTATTTTGTCTCTATCCGCCATTGTAGAAATTCATCTCATGTAAACAATAATGTGGCGCACAGCGTGACGTTAAAAAAGGCGCACACCTTTGACGTTGCGTGACGAACTCCGTATTCCTCGTCCACACATAAACGCAAAAACAGAGTTTTCAAAATTTTCCAACCTGGCAGGAGTTTTTAAAAATCTCCGTTTTCAGTGATTCATGCCGTTTACTTGTGGATGAAAGGCCCAAATGCATAAAAAAAAGCTGCGTTTTCAAAAATACCCATGTAGGTGTGGACGTAGCGTAAAAAAGTTAATAGTTTATTTTATTGCTGCCTGTAATTTATTGCAGTTTTCTCATATTTGTTTAATTGTTTACAAAAGGTTTGAGGTTTGAAATAAACTGCAATGGAGTTTGAAAACAAAATATGGGTGTGTGTAGTTGGAGGATGTGTTTGTGCCGGGAGGGGGGGGCACAAAGATTTTCGTGTAAAACAAAGGGGGGGCCTAGCGAAAAAACTTTGGGAACCACTGACTTAGTCGATGAGACACAAGGAACACAGGGGAGGCACACTAACAAAACCTAAGAACTAGAAATCAGGAAATACTAAAGATAACTTAGGGAGCTAGAAATACAAAGAACTACACCATTAGAAACACTAAATCAAAGAATATTGATAACCTAAACATAAACACTGGGTCACCAGACCCAGATATCTAGATATCTTCCCACTTTTACCTTTTACTACTGGCACTAAAAGTACCAATAACATGGAATCAGGTAAAATACCTGTGACTGGAATGATGGACCCGACCACATAGTTCGTACTTTAAAACATTTTTCTTATTGCTGTCTCCTCCACTCCTCCACCCTTCACCCCATGCACAACAACAACCTCAGGTCCCGGCACACTCTTTTATGCAGGGGAGGCGTGATGAGCTGATGTGTCTCAGCCTCCCCTGCTGCTGCGCCCAAGCCATCCCACCACATACCCCCTATCCGGCCTAGCTTACTCCTCCCTCCTGCGAAATCGGCCACGACCATCTGTGCCCATGGACCAGCGGCAGGGATGAGTTGGATCAGGGGGCCGACCGCGTGCCAAGCGGCGGCGGTGCAGCAGGTGTGGACATGAGCCGGGGCTGACAGGCAGCTTGGCAGGCGGCTGGAGCGCAGGAACACAGAGCGACACGCTGGCCTATGGCGAGGACGCCATTGGACCAGAAGGCACGTAGACCTCCAACTCGGCCTGGGCAGGTTCCTCTGGCACGCAGACCTACGGAACGGCATGGGGGTTGCCCATGCGGTCGAGGGATGCCAGTGGGGCCGGCGTCCCTCGACTCTCTATGAGCTCCAGACTCTCTATGCTGCATCCGCCGCTCGGACCGGTCCTGCAGTTGTTCCACCTGGCAGTGAAACACCGCCGCCTGCTGCCTCTGCATGGCCGCAAGCTCGGCCACCAATCGGGCCAGCGCCTCCACTGGCTGGCCCGGTCGTGGGTCATTAGTTAAAAGTCTTGTAAAGGACATTGAGAGTAACACATGGCCTCTTCGACTAGCATACTTCAGGTGCTCTGCTGCTAATTGTTCAAAGCCAAATGCTTTGTTTAGAGGCATTTTACACATAATTAACTTTTAATGACCATATTCATATAAGAATAAACATAAATGTACATTTGTACATTTGCAAAAAATATGCCCATTCAAAACTTTTCACGACAGAAAAAAACATATAAACACACTGAGGTCAAAAGATTGAGCTGCCACAAGAAAATGGGAAAAAAACAGTCATAATTCTAAATTAGACCCATCGGCTGAGATTGTTTGGAAATGATTTTATACACAGGTTGGCTTTGATTGATATATCATGTAGTCTCCCAAAATTTGCTTTCAGAGTTGTTTTGGTTTTGATCACATACAAAGGAGCACACCTCTGTCCAGTTCAGACTCATAAGTTTTGTTATTTGGTTTAGAATATGTCACATCATTTTACACATGTCCTCATTGGACAAAGAAATACTGGGATCTTTAGCTCTCAGTTGACATCTCACTAACATGTGTGAAGGAGACAGAATAACTACCAGAGGCTGAAATAGAAATTGCTCTGTGCTCACAAATGTCAATTCGGCTGGGTCACAGATAGCCAGATTTATCAGTGATACTGCTGTCCGTCATCCCATGCAATCAGTTTTCCTTATCTTTCATCAATCTGAATTACTGCTGACATCTGATAACTTGAAGCAAATCCCATCCCCAGGGCTACACGGCTCTTGGTTGTGCCATACTTTTCATTTCACAATAACTGGGAGAAAGAGACATTCTGCAGGTGGATCCATCAACTGCAGGATAGCCGTGACCATGATATGTAAGTCAGTCTCTTCATCGTGTTGTATCTTGAATCGTAAACCTGATCCAGCATGGAGCTATGTCTCTATTCAACCCTGGCCCAGGTTGCTACAAACTGCAGTGTTACTAAAAAATAAGCAAAGTGAGGCTAGCTGCACAAATGAGTGGCAAGTGCAACTCCAACGGTGGTAATGGAAAAAATAAAATAAACTCTCTAACACTAAATGCAGATGAGTGATTAATTTGAAATTAATAAGAGAGGGAGAATGATTTTTTTAGTTTGATTCAATTACTTTTAGGTGCCATTTGAGTCTAATGTCTTCTTTTTATTTTTAAAGAGGTACTATTTTCATAAAGAAACGACAGATGCTGCCAGTGTCCTAATACTTTACTTACTCTCAACTCTGAAGTCACAAACAACACGCAATAGTTTGCTTGCTCTGTTAATATTAAATGACACAATTAGGACACTGAAAATGCCTCAATGATTTTTTTTAACTTGAGACATTGTTAGATCTAATGGATCAAAGATTAAAAATAAATAAATAAATACATATATATATATATATATAATATAATTGTATTTTCCAAATAATGCAACATTTAGCCAGTGCTTTACAAAGAACATTGGTGACAGGAGAGTAAAGCCACACATTCTCTCTCCACTGTAAGAGAAATGAAGCTTCCATGTGTTTGATCAAGCAGGAACAAGCAGCTACATCTGCATGCTGGCGTAAAAAGAGGAAAAGGCAGTGGCAAAATATTTCAGAAGCACAAATGCTAACACGTACACACCAGGGGATGAGAAGCAGACAGCTAATAACCCATCAAAAGAATTACAGTGACTGCCAAAGCCTATGAGTTCAAGCAGAGACAGCAAACACAAGAAGGCCACTGTATGTGCTCCAGGCTGTATGCTCTGGGCCGAATCTCACTGACACCTCACAACATGACCTCCATTTTACAGACAAATCAATCTATGAGCGATGGGCTAATTGCTAGGAAACTCGCAGCATGGCCTATTAGGCTCCCGGTTCCACCCGCACACACCCACAGTGACATGACAAACTAGGGAATAACGTGCAAGAGTCTGTATTTTGCAAGATAATAAAATACAGTGTTAGAGAATAGAATTTACTCTCAGTATCTTTAATTGGTGGTGCAACTGTATTGCGCACAGATTCAGAGTTTCAGTCTTTGCCGGTTTAACATCAAACCCTAATTGAAGACTTCACACAGACAGGGCAGTTTTAAGTTTTCAGATCAGGGATCCAAGTCTCATTATCTGAAACTGCACCGAGTTTTTTTATGTGCAGTGTTAGTTAAAGACACCAGAGTCTGTGTCCAAATGACCTTGTTTGAACCAACTCCAACTGACATTTGTTTTTCAAAAGTATGTCAAAACTTTAATGGTCCGGTGACCCAAGGAGTTTTCCTCCACCGACATTTGATGAATTGTATCATCTAATTTCAGATGTTCAGATTTAGATTATCCCTGTTAACGGGAAAACCAATTCACCACATTTAGACCGATTTAAAAACATTTTCAGTAAACAAACTATTAATGTGTTTTAATACATTAAAAACAGGACATATGCTTACTGTAGACTCATATTGGCTAAAAAATAAAACTGAAACTTCAACACTTAACCTCATATTCCATTCTGTTTCAAATTGTCTTCAAGCACTGCACAATAAAGTCACAGATATCGGCTCATACCCACAGTGCTCCTGTTATGTGGCGAACGGCAGTTTCTAACCCACACCAGAAAAAAATCCAACACATTTTACAGACTAAAACAGACAGGACAGCAGCATACCCCCACACTGAGTAAGCTCACTTCTCATTTTCTCTACCATTATCATTCTCCCTTTACACACATCCTCACTTGCATTGCATGTAACAAAGAACAAGCCACCCCCTCCACACGCAACGAGACAGTTTCCAAACACTTGCTGAGAAGCTATCAAACACTTGCCTGATCAAGGACAGCTCTGTGCAAACCAGGCCTTCCAGCTGAGGTCTGACAATGAGAATCCACTTGCTGAACAAAACAAGAATATGTGGATAGGAATCAATAAAGCCTTCCCTTCTTCACTACAGGAAATGCTATGTTCCCTGTCCACACTGATACTCTAGCACCAGGGATCTATGTTTGCATTCATATACCTTCTTAAAGGCATAGTGCATAACGCTGGTATCGACTGCACTATTACATAGAATATGATTTCAAAAAATAATGCAAACTACACGGCTTCCAGAGATGTCCTCACTAGCTAACAAGGTGAGATTGCACTCCATGAAGCCAGAATTCGATTGGAGAAGCTGTTACAAAAAGTTCTAACAGGATTACACCTGTTTTAGCACGCAAATATCTCAGTTGGAAAAAAGTCGAATGTCAGAAGTGTGTGAATGTGAAATATGTGTGAAAGCCAGATTTATATTACCTGCATAATAGAAATATTACAAGTGAGTCTGAGTCCTCTTATGTAGACACAGAGCTCACAATTTAAAAGTATAGTTTGATCCTAAATGTGAAATCTTCAAGCAAGAAATCCAAGGTGAATGTCTTTACCTCAGTAGCAGCAAGCTTGTCGTCCATTAAGAAGCCAGGCTTGCAGACTTTTATAATGACAAAACAGAAAACATTTTCCCACAGTCTGCACTGCTACCAGCAACTGCAAGACAGTTAGATTTGAGGTGAATTCAAAAGCAAACTGCTGGCTCCCATTTGAGCTGGCAAAGTGCAAAATGGCAGCTTTTTAACATTGATTTTGCATTCTGGGGTAACAGAAGGAAAATGTGTACTCTGAGAAAACCCAAAAGCACTTCCCATCTGCAGGGGCAAATTACTGATGCCTGTTAAGCCAGACACATTTTTTCAGATATACAGAGGCATGGTGAAAATGTGTTCAAGGACTTGAGGACAGTTGATCATGTGACAAATTCATAACATTTTAGATACTGTGTTTTAACTGGGTAATAATGCTGAGGGACTTCAAATGGAGACATCAAAAAGCTGAATACATGATGATTTTATGAGGGACAGGGGTATTTCTCATAAAATAACGGTATTATTAACGTATGATTACAATGTGTAGAAAAACTGGAATCCCAATTAATGCCAAAGTAAATTAAGGGTGGACCATAGTAACAGAGCTGGCAGAGGTCCACAAACCAAAGGCAAAAACCATTATATAAAGTCTATGGGAAGAATTTAGGGTTTACTGCATGATTATTCTTTTACAGCTACAGTAAGTGGGTGCCAAATTTAAAAAAAAAAAAAAATTATTCTTGGTGTGTATGAGGAACCCCCCCCCCCTTTTTTTTAAAATAAAGTTCCTAACATTAGCTTGAACCCAATGAATCTCTCTGCATTGAAACATATTTGTTATTAATCTCTGTCTCTCTTCCACAACATGTCTTTTATCCTGTCTTCCTTCTCTCACCCCAACCAGTCACGGCAGATGGCCCCGCCCCTCCCTGAGCCTGGTTCTGCCGGAGGTTTCTTCCTGTTAAAAGGGAGTTTTTCCTTCCCACTGTCGCCAAAGTGCTTGCTCATAGGGGTCATATGATTGTTGTGTTTTTCTCTGTATGTATTATTGTAAGGTCTACCTTACACTATAAAGCACCTTGAGGCGACTGTTGTCATGATTTGGCACTGTATAAATAAAATTGAATTGAATAGAACCCTGTCTACTGTCATCAATATTTCCAGGTATACACTGCTAATCATGAGGTAAATATAAAAGCTGCACATTATGACTCGAGCTTCATGCTGTACTGAACATCAAATCAGAAGAAAGCTGAAGAGATTTCAATGCTAAATTATCAGAAAATTCTGATGTACAGTCTCTATATACATTTTGACTAATCTTCATCATGGAAAATTATACTGCTTTGGCAGTAGACAGCAATCCCATATATTGTTTATTGGAAAAAGAGGCCATTTTTTCTATAATTTGTGAACAGATGTATGAACATGATTTGAAGTGGTGTGGGTGTGCTACTGTCTGTGAGTGCAAAAGAATAAAATGTCCTTTATTAGATGCAATTTACCTTTGTCTCCTTCCCTTTTGAAAAATATTTTGACCTTTGTTTTGGTTGGGCACCCAGTTGGTACAAACTACCAAACAAAAGGGTTTGTGGATCAATCGCTGGCTGCTTCAGTCAAGGTGTTGCTGTAATTCTTAGGCAAGCTAGTGAATGCTGATTTGCTTCTGATACATTCGTGTGATATGTGATTCGCAATTATTTAAAAAAAAGCTAGCAAATTTTTTTGCTTATACACTGACAATGCTATCTAGACAAAATTATATTTTTTCATGTTATTTCCCCCATGCACATAACTTGCATGCACTCATGTTTGTGGCAAACTGACTATTTACCATTGTATTTTCAATGCACGATTTTGATGCATCTTTGTACAGAAGACAAGAGCGCTATGCAGCTGTCACCTTCTGTCAGCACAGCTTCTCTGAAATCAGCTCTCTGGGTTAGTGCTCAAAAGACAGCAAAAGTGAGTAAACCAAATGACATTAAGGGAGGATATGAAACAGTCAGCACACTGATGACTGAACATTGACCTTTTAAACGTGATGCAATGCAATCTCAGAGTCAAGCACAGCATGAATCGCCTAAATTAATATTGCAGACGCTGCAGCAGCGTGATATTCCAATCAAGTATTTATGAGACTGGTTCTGACTACAGTTCTTTTGCACTGGAGATTGGCAAAAGGTCTGAGTTTCTAAAAATAATAAAAATGTTGGAAAAACAGTGATCAACACAAGTTTAAGTTAACAGTGTAGCAAACCATGTTAAGGTCACAAACTATTAGATACATAGATTAAAAAAAATGCAATTTAACTATTTTAATTACTTCAATGATGAAAATGATGTCAAATTAATGTTTCTATCATTTTTATTAAAAATGTTTCAACTGGGCAGTAAGTAAGAGCTAGGACCATGTGATTACAACAGAATATGTCAATGGTCACACTAATTTACATACTAAACCATTAAAGTGAATTTTCTCATATATTATATTCTCAATATTCTAACACAACCAACTTGGCTCACTGCTGACAAAAAGACAGAAGAAATTACACTGATACTAGAGTCTACACAAACTGGTTTGAAGAGAGACAATTTCATCAAAACTGAGCTACAAGGAAGCTTACAGTGTATATTAAGATAATATAGCTCACATATAGCACACGGAGCAACGAATAGATGTAGTCACCCTGTCATTTCCCACATCTTACACTTGATTGTGTTGGCCCAAAGGTTTTATCTTACCTGCACTGCCAGGAAATATGCATTTGCATGGTGAAAGTCACAAGGTAGAACAAAAAGAGCCATACTCTTTTTGCTAAAAAGGAACTGTGGACTGATGTGATTTAGTACTTTTGTACAAAAATTGCTGAAGATTCAAACTACCTTCACGAATGATAATTCTGCAACTCACTAATTCCCCAACATTAAGAGTTAATTCTGCATTTGGTCTAGAGCAAATGTTTTGATTTCAGCGGTGTTGATGTTCTGACAGCTGAAAACAATGAACTGAAAAGTCCCATCTTTCCTTTTGTTCCACTGCTCTTGTTTATATAACCAGGATGTTTGGTGTGTTTGATCCTGACAGGCTGAAGCTCCAGGGCCATCATCCAAGGCTAAAATGTTCAATGGTTCTGTCTGGGGGAAAAATGTTGTGAAAAGATATTCACAATGGAGAATGTATTTCTAATGTGTTTTTGTGAGCGCCTGTCTGCATGTCATCTCTATTTGCAATGCTTCTCAACACCACAGAGAGAAAACCGTTTCTCTGTTTGCTCTCTCTGAGTAACACTGGCAAACTGGTTGCAAAGTGAAAGGAACACATTGCCCTTCCAGCCGAATTTTCTCCAAAGCAGAATAACTTTGTAATTGCTAACAATATGGACCCAAAACCATAACCTCCTTTCAATACACCGCGGCAAAGGGAAGCTCTCCTGACACATGATTTCCTCCACATAGACTCAATATAAACATGCGGTTCACCTGACAGATAAATGCATCTGTGCTCTCTTTATCACACACACTGTCTCCACCTGCAAAGCTGTATTTACAAGATTCTCAGACATCCTGCAGAGTCTGCAAACCAGCATTTGTTTTTGTGTTCCTTTAATTACAAGCTAGGTCATAATAGGGGATGGAGGGACTATTTCCTGTTGCCCCTTGGGCAATCTTGGAGGCTTTAAATTGGAGATGGTTCTTACACATGGCCTAGATTCCGACTGCAGTCAAATTCCCCTCTGCCCTGTATAACAGCTTATCATTGTGCAATAACAATGTCGGAGAAAATGGTGCACCTGACGCTCAGCCCACCCTCCCCCTGAGATTCTTGTTATCTATCATCACGCTGTCGCTTTCGAGCAAACACAAACGCCTGGATTGGTGGGTGTGATTGAAATTGCCAGCCACATATTAAAAAGAAAATGTTCAAAGATTCTGCAATGACATGTACATTGGTGGCTTGATAAAAGGATACTTAAGCCGCCTTTAAATGGAATAATAAGAAATCTGAAGCAGCAATTTGCTTCTTAGCAACATCTATTTAGCTCTGCTGTGGGATTTCGGGAATGATTCCTCCTCTGGGTTCAGTTACGGTTTGGATAAGGGGTTGCTGCTGAGTTTGCCATGTGTAATACTCAGCCTGTTGAGCATCTGGCTGAAGACTTTTCAGCCACCTGAATTTTTAAACCCATTTTCCCAGAAATTGACATTATTAATTTCCCTTCCAGTAACATATACATATTATCATGGTATGTCAGTATCTTTGCATCCCAGGCCCAGTTAAACAATCATTGCTTTTTAGTTTACTTTGGTAGATATTAATTATTATATTTTTAATCACACCTCTTCACTGTAAAAGGTTACTAACTACACTTTAAGAGAAATCATTAGCCTGTTGATGAGCTGTTGACCCTACACTTGATCTCTGACTCAGACATGAGGAAGAATGGAACAGGTCTGAACTGCAAAAGCTTGTAAGCTGTCAAAATATCCAAAGCAAAGGCGCTTCAAAGGACAGATGAAGAGAGAGAGAGAGGGAAAAACTACAGAATCTGCTGAGTCGGTGAAGGTGAAGGCAAAGAGCCATTGTTCCCTCACCTGCCATTCTGCTGCTGCTGCCAATGATCTTACCCTCTGGTCAATCAAAGATGCATTCAACCTTGGCGTATATAAGCTAATAGTAGGCCTGGCACCTTGGTAAGACAGGTAAGACTGAGACATGTCTTCTCGGAGCTCATCGGTGGGTCTGAAAATGCTGTTTATTCTGTCACTGAATGGACATCGTGCCTGCTGTTCTATTTAAGCTGTCAAGCATCACGGCCTCAAAACAGGCCCAGCTGGCTCCCTGTGAGCCTTCCACAGTAAGATTGATGAGGGGAAGTCTGGCAGACGGAGGGCAATACAGGCAAGCCTTTGTGTTGTTCTGTATGTACACATCATTTTCCCTCATTCCACAGGAGAATCAGCAGCAGCAGATTAAATGACAGAACAAATTTCCATCATACCACAGACAATTGTTCAAGTGAATTTGTGCAACCATTCAGTGTAACCTAGGATTAATTATGCATGCTTGTATTTCATTGCTGTAATTCCATTATAGTACTGTAGACTAAAACAGGATTGATATCTTCATGCATTAAATCATATTTTATCACAATGTCAAATAATATGCATATTGTGTTTTCAGTGGTTCTTTTGTACATATTATGAATTTGGGAGCAAAAATGTTTTAAAAAGTGATATTAATTCAAGTGCACATGCAACCTAAGTGTCATCAGTAATGTTTATAATTATGAACTGATGGTTAGTCATTGCTTTGTTAAGCTGCTTGGCATTTTTGCACTTTTAATACTTATCCTTGCATGAGTTTTTAAGGCAACGATGTGAGACAGTACTTAAAGTGCTGTTTGAATGGTGAATGCGGCTTTTTGTGAGAAGCATTTTGCATGTTGACGGAGAGCAGAAAGTGTAATAAAATGCCAGTCCATTTCTAACAAAAGACTTAACATCTTAGCATGGAGTTGACACTAAAATCCAAGACGTCACATTTTGATGGAAATATTATGAAATCTGATGATTGAAAAACATTAAAAGACACATGAAAAAAAATCAGATTCTGGATTTGCATATGAAACAATCCAACAAGAACTAATTTTGTAGCTTTGACCATGTGAACAATTTTGCACAATAGGAGAGTTTCTTCCTTTATTGCAGCATGTGCAAGGTATCACAGGGCAAAAGAGTTGAAAGATGGAAAAGAGATTAGTTGTAGTAACAGAAGTGAGCAGGCAAGGAGACAATCCCAGCTGTCACAGGGTGAGAAGCAAGGAACACGGATAACACATAGAGATAGATAACCAAACTCACATTCATAACTAACATTAAGCTGTTAGCAATGTTGGCATTTTCACAGGATTTCACCCTGTGTGGATTAGAGAATATGAATTTAAGTATTGCTTTTTTAAAGCCATTGAAGATGTTTTTGGTGTAGTCTCCCAGTTCAAAGAACAAAAACAGTTCAAAGAAATCATTAAGAGCCAATTAATGACAATGGCAATTATGCTCATGATGAGTGTATGTCTATTTCTGAACACAACTGTACAACCAGCTAAACATTGTTGGGCCAAAACACTTGGTGCCATCAGTAGGCAGAAGTACTTCTTTTTTAGGACAATCAAAATAGTGACACCTTATTAAAAGAAACGCTAACCTCTAAAAACTGTTACAAAGAAAGATTCTTACAGCAGATCATTGAGCCTAAATACAGTTTAAAGCTTTTAAGAACCACTTGAAGAACAATGAACATAAAGTCCACTGTCATGGACCCTTTCTCCACACCTCAACACCACTGACCATTGACATATTTTAAATGAAAAAAAAAAGGTTTAACAGTATACATACTCATGAATGAAGAACTTAAATAGGTCTATGTACCTGAATATTACTGTACTCTAACATTAGACATCAGGTTAAATAGCATTGCCTTGTCTGTTGTCCGTTTTTTCTCTTTTCATACTGGTATTCCAGAACATACAACAATGAGAACAAAAGCAAAACACTTTTGCTATTGTTTATATCCATCCATCCATTTTCTTCTAATTACTGTGGCTGGGTCACGGGGGCAGCAGGCTGAGCAGAGAAGCCCAGACCTCCCTCTCCCTAGCCACCTTCTCAAGCTGGTCCGGGGGAACACCAAGGCTTTCCCAGGCCGGCCGAGAGATATAATCTTTCCAGTGTGTCCTGGGTCTGCCCTGAGGATTCCTCCCAATGGGCCCATTGGGAGGCCATTAAATGAGAAAGCTCTTTTCTGCAGCTTTTATGTGTGATTTTGTTTTTTTGATCACTACCCAGACCTCATGACCATACATGAGGTTAGGGATGTAGAGGGTAGGAACATCTCCAACTTCCCCCTCCCCTCACTCATGAACAAGACCCCAAGCTACTTAAACTCCACTTGGGTCAGCAACTCGTCCCTGACCCAGAGTGTGGATGACACCCTTTTCCAGCTGAGGACCAAGGTGTCTTGGAGGTGCTGATTCTCATTCCTGCTGTTTCACACTTGGCTGCAAAGTCAACAGAACCACATAATCTGCAACAAGCAGAGATGAGATCCTAAGATCTTTGATCTTTGATCAGTGGTTGTTGATCAATGGTCATGAGAATTTGAATAATTATGATCAAGGAACTGACCTCCCAGCCCACTGCTCCTTCAGTGGTGCTAGTTTCAGTCATTATGCAAATGTACTGTTTATAAAATTGGGGAAACCTGCAGTCAGCTGAGACTGAAGAAGTCACTTGTATGAGTGACGAAACGTTTCTCCCACTGAAAACGCTACGTCCAGATGAACAGAATCACCCTTTTGGAGAGATCCTAAGACCACCAAAGTGGAAACCTTGTTCCTTCACCTAGCCTTCTGCCTAGGCAAGGCCTCACCTAGAAATTTTGTCCATAAATATTATGAACAGTATCTGGAAACAAAGGTCAGCCCTGGCGGAGTCCAACACCCACCTGGGACGATTTTTTGAATAATCAGGCTCCATCTGATTTTAAAGACCTAATAGTACCATATTACCCCAATAGTGCACTTCGCTCTCAGACTAGTTGCTTACTTGCGGTTCTTAAGATCTTTATGAATGGAAGGCAGAGCTTTCAGCTTGTTTTTAGGAAATGGCAGATGGACGTCCTCTACTTTTACGATTAGGCTTAAAACTTTCCTTTTTGATAAAGCATATAATTAGGGCTGGATCAGGTGACCCTTAATCCTCACTTAATTATGCTGCAATTGTCCAAGTGTTTCTTCTGTGTTTCAGTGTGTCTTTTATCTTTTCTCCCTCCTTTCACCTACAAACGGTCATGGCAGATGACTCCTCTGAGCTCTGGGCCTAGTTCTGCCAGATGTTTCTTTCTGGTAAAAGAAAGGTTTTCCTTCCCACTGTCATCAAGTTCTTGCTCTTAGGGGGTCATGTAATACTTGGGGTTTTCTCTGTATTATTGTAGGGTTTTTACCTTGCAATATAAAGCACTTTGTCTGTGCCTCCATCACCATCCTCCATCCTCCCTCAGTTGTAGTCCGTGTGAGAGGTCCTTGTCCAGTATGCCAACCACATACTGCTTATAGTACACACTCACATAAATCCGTAAAAGACAGTTACTGTGAAATGCTGTGCAAATACACCAATGTAATAAATTATTTTGAATAACAGAAGCCAAAGTAAATTGTCTCTGTAATTATGCAGTAAGTAGTCATCTATTTTTAACTGAGACATAGATTAGAATAATTAAAATGCCTAGTGTACTTAATGTACTCATACACTGGTCTAAAAAGTGATGTCTCATAGATATTACTAACACAGTGTACACAGTGAGTAGGGAGAGGTGGGGCCAGCTCTATGCTGGGGCAAGAGGGGGCAACGCCCCCTTAAACAAACGTCCTGCCCCCTTAAGTCAAACTTTTCGAAGTTGAGAAAGAAAATAATAGATTACCCACAAACTGAAGGTGTGTAAGATTTACTACAGTAGCTGAAAAATTCACTGGAAAAGGCACAAATGAGATGATAGTTTTCACGTCTCGTTCGCTCTTTCCCTCCGTGCTCTGTTTGTGCGCAGGCTCACACAGCACTGGGCAGAGAACCCTCACTCACCCTCCCCCCAGCTAAACATCCAATCACTGTTAGTATGCAAAATTAAGCAGCTAATCTCTGTCGTCGAAGTCATAGCGACTGTACCTGACAGTAAATTATTTTAATGTTCTTCATTGTATTTGTTAGAAATTTTTGTAATTTTCTTTTAATTGCGGGACTTTGTTTTGAAACTTGGTGGAGCGGAAGTAATGCTCAGCATGGACTGGTTTTTTAGTGACACAAAGCAAGTAAAGCATGAGTGCACCGTGGGTTTTGCTGCATCTTGCCACCGCATTCAAGCTGGACTCAAGTTTATAAAGAACCCATGTCACAGTATTGTGGTTGAGTTAAATCCAATTTATTAATCTACTTTTTTGGGATGAAGTGCAGCTGCGAAGAACGTACTTTCTCCCGTTTGGCTACAGCAGGCAATGAGGTGCGTTTAATGTGTCTCTGTCAATTTGAGTTTCAATGAAACTGCAATAAACAGGTATTTATGTTTCTACACTATTATTTGCTGGGTTCATTTTGATTACAGTGTTAAAGATCTGGATGGATATTTTATTTTATTCTTTATTTCTATTTTTCAGTTTTATTTTTCAAGACTTTATGAATGGTCTTTTTTTATAACTTGGCCTGCCCTTTTGAGTTTTGTTAATATTGGCAATAGTGAGAAGTGTTATTGTTGGTTTCGAATGTTTTGTTTTTCAGTTTTCCCCCTGAGGGATTGCCACCTTACCATGGTCAGAGGGTTTGCGTGCCTCAGTGACCCTAAAAGGTAGATCAGCAGAAGCTTAGCCTTCAGGTGGGACGCCCAAGTTGGTCAGGTCTTAGGGTAGAGGCCTGACAAAGTGCAATCAGTTATCCAGCCCCCACCCCTTTCCCGCCTCAATTGCCACCATGTGCCACCTTTACATTTCTGTCTGTCCCCTCATATATGCCTGTCTAGAACCGGCCCAGGGGAGAGGTACAACGCATTGTATGACACACTAATGCTGACAGTCGCTCTTTACAGTTTAATACACTATTAATAATTGTGGCATAAAAATAGAACAAAAAATACCTGTTAGAGCTATATTTACCCATTTCTTTTAAAAATACTGCTGAATTTGTGGGAGGAGTGAGAGTTAACCACCTCTCACTGAACCAGTTTGCTGTTACAGTTGTTGTTGTCTTTGGTTTCATATACTGTTGTATTTTTGACATTTTAACATATATTGTATTCTCCCAGATTAACTCTAATGGTAAACGGTAAATGGCCTGTATTTGTATAGCGCTTTACTTAGTCCCTATGGACCCCAAAGCGCTTTACACTACATTCAGTCATTCACACACCCATTCACACACTGGT
>VUQG01023966.1:0-10246 GCA_015106755.1 Etia nguti | reverse complement strand
GACATCTTCTTCCCTCCCTGGCAGACCTGTACAGCACTCGCTGTCTCAAGAGGGCACGCAGCATCCTACGGGTGTCCTGGTGGACTGACATACATCCTTATTTTTGAACATAGACAAACTGGCGCATAAGCACAAACAACAGTTAGAACCTGTTCCCCAACCTCAAAGGTGCAGGGAGACAACCCTCTAGTCAACTGACAAAACCCTCAATGTATAGACTCAATCTGAAAGGGATAAAAGAATACAAACCTTTGCCTGCCACCTCTCACCGAGGGCAACTCCAGATTGGAAAGGAGTCCGAATGATCTCCAGGAGACTGGTTCTGGAGATCGAGCTGTGCATTGAGTTGAGGCTGACTATATCTAGCTGGTATCTCTCAACCTCATGTACTAACTATGGCTTGTTGAGCTCCTTCCCAAGGCCTGGTTCCAGGGTGGGGCCCTATTCTGTGCAGTGTTTACTGGTCTCTTGTTTTTCCTCCTCTCATAGGGGTTAATTGATTTGATATACAGAAATTGTTTTCACAATTTTAAAATCATAATTAAGAGATAATTAAAATGTGGGCTCAGTGTGAATGTACCAGTTTGTTTCATATTTTGACTGTTGAAATTTGATTGGAAAGAGTCAACTTGGAAAAATGAAGTGGTTATTTCAGTGCTTCAGAAATTTAGAATTTTTCCAGAACTGGTTGCATGAATAAGTTGTTGAATGACTGATATCACTGCACTTTGTGACCTTATGACACTTCAGCAGTTTGGATAGTTGTTTCTGGCACTGGGAGGATCCAAAGTAGTAGAGCAGGGGATCCAGGAGGCAGTTCAGACTTCCCAAACACAGAAACGACAGAGTGTGTAAGAGCCATCGGGTGCCTCCTGGCTCTTCTTGGGTTCTTCGTTTAATTGCAGGTAGTGTGCAAGCAGCAGACAGTTTGTAGGCATGAAGCACAGCAAAAATATCACCAGCACAGTGAAAGTCATCACCACTGCTCTTCTTCTCCTACATGATGTTTCTGGAACATCATGCTGGTCACTGTTTAATGACCAGATTACTTTGGTGTAAGATACCACTGTGATGAGGAGAGGTAGGATGAAGAGAACACAACAGAGAGTGAAGAAGTATGTCTTTTGCCAGATGATCTTATCTGTGGAGAGGACATCATGGCAGGTGATGATGTTTAACTCACTAATGTTATAAGTCTGGACGGAGGTCACAAGAGGCACCGAACCAACGAAGGATAACCCCCACATGGTTATACAGATTATTAATAATAATAATAATAATGTATACTTTATTGATCCCCGTGGGGAAATTAGAACTGCAGTCCGTGGGCTCCTCCAAGCCATAGAGTCCATGGGATAAACTAGAACAAAAAGACGGTCCACACTGATGCAAGCTATGAGAAGAACAGAACAACACATATTCCAGTAAAAGGAAGCAGTAACTACACTGCACATGGATGGGCCAAATTTCCAGTTGTTGCCTTCAAAATGGTAGGAAATCTTAAAGGGGAGCATCACTGGAAAGAGTAGATCGGCTAAGGCCAGGTTCAGCATATAGATTGCAGCTGGTGTCTTAGGACGGATCCCCTGGGCATCCGTCCTAAGCTTTTCAATTTCCTATCTCCAGTGCAGCACACAGCTCTCTCGTCTGGTCCTGGCTTCCTACTGAAACAGGGAAGGCATGCCTGGGTGAGGGAGCTGTATAGGTCAGCCTTCCCCTGACAGCACACCCTGAACCCATTGCTCCACCACTCCCTTGCAGCTGAGCCACAAACCACACCCTGCCACACAGTTTTAAACCTCAATATTAGTTTATTGGGTTTGTCTCTTTTTGTTTATTTAATTATCTTAATATCAATTTAGTTATAAAAATTAAAAAATTATCAGATTTTACTATTTTTGATTTTGGTAACAGGTCAAGTAATGTTACATAGCCTTAAATCTACAATACTAACAAGATGCCAAATACTGTTTGTTCAAAATTATAATTAATTAATAATAATAATTAATAACTTGTAAATTGAATACTACATGTTTTGGGAGGATATGGTGAACAAGAGAATAAATTAAAAGATATACATGAACTTTTATTTAAATTTTTAAATCACACACGATCGTGATAAAAAGAAAGTACGCTTTCTAGCAATTCAAAATTTTTACGATTACAAAACTTCACAAGGTAAATTTCAAAACATAGAATATTAAACCAGGTCATTAATAATTCAACTGCTTCTATGGTTGAGTACTTTGTTCAACCACCTTCAGTAAAAATAAGTTAAAGTAATCATTTTCTGAATGGCTTTATCAGTCTTTCACATTGTTGTGGACAAATTCTATTCATACCCCAGTTTACAGCATTGTTTCAGTTTTTTTCAGGCTCATTCATTTATGCAAAGCTCTCTTAAAGCCCGCATATATTTCAGTTTGATGTCTGTATTTTGACTGGCACATTGCAACTCCTTGATTCTTCTCGTTTTCATTGCCATTTTGTTGTAGGTTTGCTGCTGTTCTTAGAATCATTATCCTGTTGCAGTTTCAGCCAAGCTTTCGCTGGCCTCAGATTTGACTCTAGAACACTTGCCCAGGTCCAGCGGCTCCAAAAAAACTTCAAATCATCACCCCTCCACCACCGTGCTTTATAGTTTTTATGGGCTGACACAGGTAATCCATTGGGTGGATAGGAGGCTGTTTATGGGAATTCTTGACCATTCTTCGAGAGGCGCATTTGTGAGGTCAGACACTGACATGGATAAGAAGGCCTTGGCTTGCATCCTAGAGGTGTTCTTTCGAGTTGAGGTCAGGACTCTGTATAGGCTAGTCAAGTTATTACACACCATACTCTCTCTTCCATGTCTTTACAAACCCTGCTTTGTGCACTGGTGCACAATCATGTTGAAATAGGAAGGCTGCATCCCCAAACTATTCCCACAAAGGTGCGAGCATTAAATTGTTCAACTTGTCTTGGCCCCTTGGTTCCTTTTACTGGAACTAAGGGAACGAGCCCAGCTCGAACAGCATAATTCCCCTCCACCAAACTTGACATACTGCAGTAAGATAAGGAGCATTCTCCTACTTCACATGTCTGACTGCCCTAGAGTCTAGTGGCAGCGTGCTTCACACCACTGCATCTCATACATTGCTTGTATATACATATTCACAACAAATAAATCTGTATTTTAGGCGTCCCTTTACAATACTAATGATAGTAGGCTCTCCCAGAGCCAGCTAGCTAGTAGATACAGTACTTCCAACATATATGAAACAAGTATGACAGAGGAAAACAAGAGAAATAGGGATGTCCAGCTTTTATAAAAATTGACATTGTGTTGTTTAGAGAGTTCAGGATAAAAACAGCAGCAGCTGACAATCACAGTGACCTGAAAATTTTGTTCTACGTCGCCACTGGTGAGGGAACCAGCCTGTCCTCAGCAATGGCAGGCCTGCTGCACCTCACAACTGCAGAACTGACTACCCTGGGAATATTTCCAAAAATGCTTTTCCCGTGTTTACCTAAGTATAAGACCTGCCGAGGGCTGAATTATTTTAATATGTCCTAAATGTCCTGATACATAAAATCTTAGTATTTAAAGAGTGTGTGTATTTTTTAGTTGACTCTAATCCAAAAATGAATAATTTTCTGTGGATGAACATAGATAAATCAACAAATTGCCTATTTCATCACCAATATACTCTGTATAATTTTTTAACAGTGGTAGTGGACAGTTACCATTATTACCATTATTGTCTGTGGTGGAGGTAGCACACGTACATAACAGAACCAATAAAAAAGTTGACACTGAAAACATTCTGCAGGTGAGAAAAAAAGGTAGCTAAATTAAATAGTGGACAAAGTCAACACTTTGCTGTTATTCTCTTCACGTTCCTGTAAGTATATGGTTCCGTGCCTCCTCCTGCTGCTGTTCATCATCAAGAAAGTAGATATAATTGGATATAAATGTGTAATCTGTTCGAAACACACCCCTCCACACCAATCAGAGTGGTTTGCACATAGAGATGTTACACTGTTTTCTCATTTCACAGTTGCACATCATTTCCTCTCATCACGTTTTAGTTCCTCCCACCAGGGAGTAGCAGAGGTAATAAACAGACAGATGAAAAACAAGTAGAGACAACAGCCATTTACTGAAGTAAATCCTTAGAGTCTTATTTTAAAGAGATGTCAATTAGACTTGAAGTGCCCTAACCTAGTCCTTCAACTCCTTCTTTTTGTAGAGGTCTGAGAGCATTTCAAGGGCAGTATAAAGTGATGTATGCCATGGTTTGAGCAGCCTAGGATCATTAATTGCAGATTTTATTATTATGATGATTAAAATTTATCCCAACAGCTGTAACAATATCTTTTTACAATGGTTCTAGCAGAGTTCTAAATTGATACCACATCTCAAACTTAAGGCCGAGTGCCAAATCCATTAATTTAGGTTTTAGGTAAACAATAACTTATTTTTTGTGAGACTGGTACATGTAAACTGCACAGTCAAACATCTTATTTATTTATTCTTTATCAATGTTAATGCGTAGACGAAAATAAAATGAATTATGTAATTATATACAAGATGCCTTGAATAACCGAGGGAATTTGGATCACACATTGGTGAATTGGTGTGACGGGAGAGGTTACTAGAGATAGGGTGAGATGTAGGAAGGAATGATAACATCTGAAGGGAGCAGACGAAGGAAGAAGATGACAAACATGACATGTTACGGGTTTTCACTGGTGATAAATAAATGCTTATAAGCAACTTACTGGCAAACATATATAAACAATAATATACATCAAATAGAAAATGGTTTCCTGCAATTAAGTGTAATGGCTATAATAATTACTTATAACTGTGTATGTTCTAGATTACTATCTATGAAAAATGTCTTTAAATTCATTGTTTTTCTTTTTACTTTATTCATTCACTCTAAAGACCTCTGCCATCTCACATCTGTAGTTTCAGCTGCTTTTGTGACAGTATAAGTTCAAAAGGGAATGGAAGGCAATTTTTAAATTCTAATGAAAGCAAAAGATATGCAACAAATTTCAAAGCCTATGGTAATGTGCAAAAGCTTTTAGCCAGTCTTCATTTCATTAAATCTTCTGAGGAAATCGGGCAATATAAATAGCAATTTATCAAAATAGACATAAATGAAATACAGCAAATAAGGCAAAAACAGTTTTTACAATTCTAACTAGCTTGAAAGTCAATATTTGGTAAGGCCGCTTTGATGCTTCACCACGACTTGAACTCTCTTGTGAAAGCTTTCATGTAATTTGTTTAACTAGTCTTCAGGAATAGTTCTCCAGGCTTCTTGAAGGGGATTCAAAGCTTTTCTTTGGATGTTTTTTCCCTTTGTTTCATTCTCTGACAAGATCATCCCACACTGCTTCAGTAACGGTAAATGGACTGGTTCTGATCTACGCAGGCACTCAAACCACCTGGTATTTCCATCCAAGTGCTAAGCAGCCCCAACCCTACTTAGCTTCCAAGACCAGGCTTCAGAAAAAAAAAGACTGTTTGTCTGAAAAAAGAAAGAGAAATGAAAAGAAATGTATTGACAATATGGAAAGAATATGGGAAGAAGAGGTTGTCAGCAGCTGGACTCATTGATCCAAAGATTTCAAATTCACTTAGACAACATTGCATCGCTCATGGACAGCTGGATTAAACCTGTCATCACAAAATATCACACCAATATCTCTGTTCTTCATTATAATATACTGCATTTGAAGTAACAATACTTCTACAAACCATATTGGCAGTCATGTTCATAATTTTTTGAAGTTAAAAAAGCTTGTGCCATTGCAAGGTCCACAGCTTGGAGTGTTTTTTCAGACAAGCTGTACTTACACTACATTAACATAAATGTGTTTTCCATTGGCCATGTAGCCACCAACAACATAAAGATTTACCTAACAGGCTAACATGACTGGGACTTCTGTATTAAATGATAACATACTGTAGATTGTAATAAACTCAAAATGTTGATATAGATAAGTGCTGCACAAATGGTTAAGCACTAATGGAACCTAGGAAATTTGTGTCTCGACATGAAGTCTCCTGAGAATCTTATCCATTAGCTGGGAAATGCAGATTATCTGCTTAGAATCAGTCACTTTGGGCAAGTAAGCTAAGTGTTATATTACTGACCAAAGTTTTCTGAAAACTGTAAACATTTATCTCCTCGGGGTAAATGACTGGCAAATGGCTTTAATAATCACATTCAACTGCCAGCCTGGTAATAAACTTAAGCTATACAGTCTAATTTCTCTGCAAGTAAAAAATATCCATTAAAATGTTTTATCTTTATTATTTGTGTTTTGTAGTGCGAAAGAGTACATTATCACCACAATAGAATGCCTGGCATCTTTACCTTGTGAGTTTGTGTTTATTATCATAAACTGTGCTAATAGTAGCTTCAGCTGTAGCAGGAGGTACCTCACAGATGGCTTTGAGTCCTTGGTTAAATATCTGTCAGGATAGGTTCACAGCTGCGCAAACTGCAGATACAAAATGGATACAAAGGTGGATAACATCAAAATAAAATACAGAATTTCAAGCTAAGCATTTCCAGAGGTCAGCTGGACCTCATTTTAATTGCTCTATAGTTTCAGCTGAATTTGTTTACATCAGTGTTTAAACATACCTTTTGGCCACAGTTCTTTTCAAGAATAAATTAACTTTTTAGATTTTGTGTCAGAAACAGGCTGTACTAACATCTGTAATGGCAACCTGAGAGCATGGAAACTCCACACAGACAAGGCGACCCGTGTTTTCAAACCCAGGATCTTCTTGCTGTGAGTGAAGTCCACAGTGTAAATTAAGGCCTTTCATAGTGAGATTTTCAGCTTTATTTATGCCATGTTAGTTCATCTAATGGCATCCACCCCACGCTCTAAGAACTTCTTTATAAGAATGATAAAGTTTCAGTTATGCTGTCAATAGTTTTCTTTAAAAATAAATAAATAAATAAAAGTTCAATATCTGAAGGCTATTTTTTAGATCGTTAGATTAACTTGGTGGAGGGTTTTTAAAAGGCTATTTCAAAATTTTTGTTTCTAGAAAAATACTCGGTATGCTATGTTAGGCTATAAATATGCACACAGTGTAGCTCAAAATGATGGAAGCATTGAGGTCCATAAAATATTTGGATGTCCGATCTCTGACAGGAGATTTGTAGATTTGTAGAAACAAATCTACAAATCTAGCAGTTTTCCTGTTTTTTTTTAATGATCAATTTTTAAACTAAAAGGTGAAACTGGCACACTTTAATTACATGACCAAACATCTTTGACTTTCTTACCTTAAGACCTTTGTGAAAAAACAAAATGAAAGACTTTTTTTTTTTTTTTTTACACTCATACTGCAATTCGCTGCTATGCTTAAATAAATATGATGGCTAGGCAACTTAAATTGTTGATCTGTTGAAGCCTTTCTGTTAATCACATGTATAAGATGCAGCAACATAATCCAGCATTTTTGATTTATTTTTTTGTTTATTTCCTCAATAAACTCAATAAACTACATATACTGATTCCTTGATGTTGTCATGGCCCAGCAGACCAGCCTGAGGAATATTCAGCAGCAAGTGGGCTTTGTTATTGTTTTGCATTCTCTCTTGTTGCATTCTCACCTGTGGGATGGTGAACACCTGCGTCTCATTAGCCTGCCACTATTTAAAGGGAAGACGCGAGGCTACTCATCGCTGGATCGTTGTTTGACTCGTGTCAGTGAAACCCCAGCTTACAGACTGCTTGCATAGCTCTCCTGGATTGTGTATTTGTTCTAATTTGCTTTTTCTTGTGTATAGACACCCTGGACCTGTTCCCGTTCTTCGTGGATACTTGAGTGTGAGTGAGAGGAGAGTGACTGGTAAAGCGTCGTGTGTGACAGAAGAGAAGTGAGAGTGTTTTTCCCGTTACTGTCCCTTGGATCCCCTGTAGACCCGACCCTTGCTCTATTGTATATAGCACCTTTTTCACTGTTGTACATTTCACCTGGCGTTTGTAAATAAATTCCTTGTTCTTTCTTCAAGCAACGGAGTCCCACGCTTGGAGAGAATAGCACAGACAGTGTTGCAGGGTGCACTTTGGAAAGATTTATTGTTTATTTCTGACATTTCTGTACAGCTGGATTTCAGGATTGGTCTCTTGCTAGGTCAGTCAATACCTCAGGCAGCAGAAACCCAAGAAAGAGGAGGAAGAGGAGGAACCATCATGGAAGGACAAGCCCCTGTACGTAATGTACACATTACACATTATGCACATAGAGGAAGTGGCTGACAGAAATCCAGAAAACCTACCAGTGGCTGGACAAAGCTGGACTGAAAGACAGCACAGAGGCACTAATCATGGCAGCACAGGAACAAGCTCTGAGCACAAGATCCATAGAGGCTAGGGTCTACCACACCAGGCAAGACCACAGGTGTAGGCTGTGTAAAGATGCCCCTGAGACAAACCATAACATAACAGCAGGGTGCAAGATGTAAGCAGGCAGGGTATACATGGAGCATCATAACCAAGTGGCCGGCATAGTATAGGACAGGAACATCTGTGCCCAGTATGGCCTGGGGTCAAAATGGGACATGCTGCCTTGGGTGGTGGAGAATGACCAAGCTAAGATTCTGTGGGACTTCCAGATACAGAGACAGACAAACTAGTGATGCTTAACCAAACGGACATAGTAGTGGTAGACAAGCAGAGGCCATGGTAGATGTAGCTATACAGAGTGATAGCAACATCAGGAAAAAGGAAAGAGAGAAGCTGGAGATTCCCAGGACTGACAGTCTTCACTTTTCTGCACCCCTTCCTGGCTGAAGTCTTGTAAAATATGTTTGCACAAACAAAATGAAAGCATGGATCCATTCTGCCCTGTATCAACAATTGTAATATTGTGAGCAATTTCTTGGCACACATTGCCAAGAAACTAATGATTCCCAATTTAGTACCAATTGGCCATCATTTAAACACCACAGCCTACCTCAGTGTTTCTGCTAACCACGTCCATCCCTTTATGATGACAGTGTACCCTCTGGTGTATTTTTTGATGGTGCCTTCCAGCAGGACAAAGCACTATGCCCCAAAATGGCTTTTTTTTTTTTATGTTTATTTATAAGATTTTAAGTTCAAAATTACATAAAATCACACCAGACAAAGGAAACAAAACTCAAAAACAATAATATCCAATCACAGAAAGACAAGGACAAAAAACAAACAAAAAAAACAGCACAGGAAAAACAAGACAAGAAAAGACAAAATACACTGGTTAGCCAGTCCACATCAAAAGTTCAAGACAAATGCGAGACAAGTGTCCTTGGAAGATGATCTTCTGTCCAGAAGATGTGAGGAACAAGTCCTGGAAGGAATTGGGGTCTGGCAGAAGTGCATTTTCACATAAACACAAAGTGGAGTCAAATGGGTTAAAGTTTATGTTGAATCTCCGTTAATATAATTGAGAAAAGGGCCCCAGATTTCAACAAATTTAAAGTGAGTGTCAGCCAGATGAAAAAGAACCTCTTCAATATACAAACATGCAATCATCTTACGTAGCCAGACCCTAAACAAGGGAGGAGATGGTGATTTCCAGGCTCTAAGAATAAGTCTTTTAGCTACAATCATGCCAAACATTAAGGCTTCTGAAGAGGACGTCTAAGTGCCAGTGAGGTTAGAGAGCCGCCTAGCACTGCAAGTATACCATCCGGCTTTAATTTTAAGTCATAAATCCGGTTATATATATTAAATATCTCTGGCCCAAAACTCCTGAGTGCAGGGCAAGACCAGAAAAGGTGGCCAAGGGTTCCTTCCGTTGCTTTGCATTTATCACACAATGAGGAAATAGACAGAAAAACGCTGCCTAGCTTTGTTTTAGAGAAATGCAAACGATGAAGGACCTTGAACTGTATAAGTTGTAATCTGGCATTAACAGAGCATTCTTTAATCTTCTTCAACCCATTGGCTCACAAAGCATCCGATATGTTTACTTCCATGTCCTTAACCCAAGCATCCTTGATGTGGTTTGTAGGTGCTGTAAGTGTAAAAAGTGTAGTAAACTGGCTGATTAGGTGTTTGGAAGTGGGATTTTTAATCAAATAATCATAAAAGTCACTATGAGCAGGGGGCTTATCCAGATGGGAGAAAGAGTGTTTAACAAAATTCCTGATTTGTAAGTATTGAAATAAATGAGCAGAGGGGAGCATAAATTTTGATTGCAACTGAGCAAATGAAGCAAAACAATTGTCGATGT